>JAODVN010000022.1:2571187-2581318 GCA_025434125.1 Chologaster cornuta
TGTCGGAGAGTGAGGATTAATTTCACCGCACAGCTACCTGCTGGCCACCGTTACATAAGCATAGCAGCAACACCGCAAAGTTGGGTAAAAATGTAAAATCGGTATAGAAATCAACTCAAACCAGTCTATTCACATCAGATTCACTGTGCATCATTCAACATTGTGTGTGTGATTTAATAATATATGAAGACAACTGGAATACCGATTACTCTTTGAGTGTAGTAATATTTGACCCTACCCTTCTTACGCCGTAGATCACTATCAAATATATGTTTATTTTCTTTGAAACAATGGAAGACATAAGCCTATTATGTGGTTGTACTGTTTCTGTTTCCATCATGTTTGGCCGTTAAAATTAAAATTCACAATATCCCTTTTAATTGACGAAATAGTTCAGGCTGAGTAGTAGAAAATCTCCAGTTCATGTTTGATCACTAGTATGTGAACATGCCTAATGTCTTGTGTAACAAATACAATGAATTAAATTATGAATAATGTGATAGAAAAATAAAAAGCACATGGCAAACCTGGAAAGAACCATCATAATCTGATTTTTATTGTGTTTTATGACACCAGTTTTTTAAGTCTATGCAGATGAACAATCAGATAATTTCCAGTATTATTTTATATTATCTACATAAATACATACATTTATACTTTATATACACATACTGTATGGTAATATGTATTAATAAATGATATAACTTAATAATTACACAATACAAAAAAGATACATATCATACTCTGAACTAGTTATTCCATGAAAAAAAGAACCACTAACCCATTGAAAACACGCATTTTTTGGAACTAGATTAGCCTACAGTACTACAAAATATGTTGGGTTGCCATGTGAACAAGAATATAAATCTTCTGTAGAAACTGCCAAAACTAATCCTGCAAAGGTGGACAGCACATTACCCATTACTCACAAAATATATAACTGGTGTTCAATAATGTTTCTTCCCACTTCTCTTTTCTCTGTTCCATTATGCTGTGGCCAACACCCTACATTTCCCTCAACCTCTCCAATGCGTCGCTGCTTTTAAAGGAGTAACTCATTCAGTATGTCATCGCAGCACTCTGTACAGCCCATAAAAGCAACCTTCATTAAATAATCCTTCTAATACGACTATTGTGACCTAAGCCATCCAGCAGGGAGGTAGTGATGTGTTGTAGTGTAGTGATCAGTTCTTCTATAGCATTTAGCTAGTTATTAACAGGTGGTCGACCACATAGCTTTGGTACGGATGACCTAATAGCCTTTCCACCTCTGTCTTGGGTACCACCCAACATTCACCCATGTGGCGTTTTGCTACTTCAGGGTCCTTCAGGGTCTTGCCCTGCAGGATGACTGGCATGAGCATGGAGCCCCACCGGAGAGTTCCCCTGGTCGAACCTCCTTCCCTGTTGGAACGGTGAAAACCTGCTTGTGTGTCAGCCCTCAACTCGGTTACATCCATGTCAGCGTGTTGAAACTGGCCTGTGGACGAATGCCAAAAGGTCACATATTGATAGAGAGACGGCACAGTACAGTTTAACTATTGTCATCAAAGAGTGGTCAGTATGTAGACTGGTTACAAGGTTTTTGCAAGCTCCACCTCATTGATAGAGGTCGACTTACCCATCAGCACATAGGTAGGTCATTTAATTGGGGCCAACAGCAGTTTAGTGCCTGTATTCATAAAGCCAAGTTGAGGGAGGTCCAATCGTTGGCTAGCACTTTGTGTTTGAAAATCAGTAAAAAATTAAAAAAATTTCACATATTGGTGCCCCCTGGCTGACAACTGTTGTCAATCTCCCAGACTAAGGGTAAAACCAAGTAAATCCAGGCAGAGCATTCCAAATGTGAATGCTGTCTGTCTACTCTGTGGTGTGTGTGTGTGTGTGTCTGTGTGTGTTTACCTAACAGGCCTTGAGTTGAAGAGGAGAGTCCATGTCCATTTGTGATGTAGAAACCCAGATGCGCCATCTGCCAGTAGTTTGGCTGCTTGTAGTGGTGAAACAGAACCAGAAAATCCACATCTTCAGCCAGTTCGATCCAGCAACTCCGGTGGTTGTCCACGGCGACTGTCACACCTTGTCTTGACACAGTTGCCTGTTGATTGATGGGTAGGGTGTCCCGCCCCTCTCCTTCCACCACCACACCATCCAATGAGAGTGTGATCGTGATGGCACCATTCACACCCACGCTGGAGGAGATGGTGAGCTGGTCAAAGTAGGTACGGGTGCGTTCTTCTACGCCTTGTTTAGACGGAGCCCCCGCTAGGTGGCCATCCACTATGATCCCTGTTATCGGTGAAGGGATGACGTTGCTACGTTTAGAAAAAGCATTTACTACAGTACAGCGGCAAGACAGTGTAATTGGAAACATGCTAACCGTTCTCTGTGTCCTCCAAGAGCCTGAGAACATCATTGGCTCTGCCATCTACTGTGAAACACAGCTTCTGGCGCAGCTTTGGTAGCTGGAGCACAAAATGAGGGTCTCCATCAACTACAAAAGATACAGTGGAAAAACAATGGTGTACTTTTATCACAATGGGAAATGTGGAAAAAGCTGCGTTGATTGCTAACAATTAGCTTTGGAATGCAATTAGTGACTTGGCCTTCCCTACAGTGAATCCAACAGCACATGTGTATCAGCTTGACCACATATGCATTGCATCTATTACTGGGAGGTATTTTATCAACAGTATGTAACTCTGTGAGTGTGAAGTGGGAAATACAGGAGTGCAATTTATACAGTATATGGAACAAATGCCTAGTATAGCAGTTCTACCTAGTGAAGCCATTTACATGTGCTGCATTTCTATTACCATTACCACCATCATTAGCTGCCAGTTTGTAATGTTATTTTAAGCCGTTTCACTGTACAGCCAAACAATATCCCACCCCCTACCTGATGAAGTGATCTCCTCAACAGAGCTCAATGTGGGCAGGGGGTCGAAAAGGACACCACAGTCATCAAAAGGACAGTCCCCACCCTGCAGCACTGAAACCAATAACAGGACTCCAGTAAATGTTGCAAGCACTGGCTAATGTCAACATAGCGATAATATAACTGCAAACATTGACCACTAATACTTACCATATGATTGTGTTTCTTGAGGATTGTCCCCTATAAGATAAGACACATACAATAATACAAAAAATACATACAAAACACACACAAAAAAAAAAAAAAAAAAATATATATATATATTTCGCTTATGGAAAGAAGCCAATAGAGCAGATGTAGAACAACTTACAGGTGTTATAATCATGATCGTAGTCATAGTGAGAAGTTGCATCATAGTCTGGGAAACAAGACAAGTGGAATAGGACAATTAGAAAGTGAATTCTGCTTCTTGCTGGTTCCTTAAGTGAATCCCTCATGAACATCCAGAGGACGTGATGCATAAACAAAGAAACTCACCTTTAGTAAGGTCAATAGCTATGTGATAATGGGAGAGGCAATGAGACCATTAGTTAACAGTCAGAACAAAGGTCATTCATCTGTTTATCATCAGTAATGAGTAAACATGCACACTAACCTTTTTTCTCAAACTGAATTGAGGTAGAGACATCTAGTGGAAAAATAAATAATACATTCATGCAGTTAGTAAGATATTCACTTTTTCTATCTAGTACAGCCTAACTCCTTAAGACATAACTGTAAGAAATTAGAGTGCATGAGCTACCTAAAAGTTCTGCAGCCTCTCCCAGCTTGGACCCGCTGGTCACACCAGGCATTGGGGCAAAGGTGGCAGACACCAGTGAGGCTATGCGGATGTCGGGGTCTATGTCATGGTCTTTGTTGTTGTCTTGCAAAACCAGAGCTGGAGCTACTGTAGGAGAGAGGATGGGGTGCACCATGGCCTGTACAACCGTAGTCAGCTCAGGCGGATCCATATCTGCGGCTGGTGCTGTGCTGTTCTCCGTTTCCAAGGCAGGAAGGGCAGGGGGAGGAGCTGACCTCATTGTGCTTGGTTGGGATGTAAGGGGTTTCCCAGGCAGTGGTGCAGGTTCGCTTCTCACTGAGCTCTGTGGAATTGGGGTAGTGGTCGATACAGATGTGGGGGTTTTTGTTGTCGCTGTAGGTGTGGTTTTTTTGCTACTGGGCAGAGGGGTGGACATTTTTCCAGGTGCAGCTGGTGGAGCAGTCTTTAAGGTGCTAAGAACAGGTATTGATATTCTGCCAGCAGGTTTGGAGGAGTTTGTGGAAGATACTTTGCCAGGCATTGGTGCTGGGGCAGTTTTGAAAACACTGGCACTGAGAGTTGTAGTGCTTCTCTTGGTGGATGGCAGAGCGACTGTTTTCGCCAAAGTAGAAGCTGTGGAGTTCTTTTTGGTTGATTTGCTGTTGACGAGTTGGCCGGGAGGGGGCTTAGGAGGTGAAGGATCTGGTTTCGTTTTGTTAGGCTTAGAGGGTAAGCTGGGTTTCTTTGTAGTAATAGAAGCTATTTTGGAAACTGAAGTACTAGTAATAGTTGTAGTGGCAGTTGTACTGGATGAGGTAGTGGGTTGTGTAGAGGGAACAGCAGTTGAACTTTGAGCTACTTCATCTGCATCTGGCTTTATGACGACTAAAGACGTGACTGGTGTCACAAAGTTGTATTTGAGGGAGAGGTTGGTGGCTTTTTCTGCCAGTAACCTCTGTGCCATGAGGTCAGTGCTGTTTTGTCTGGCCAAAAGCAGTTCTTTGATGGTGAAATAAGCCCAAAGGCGATGTACAAAACTGGAGATCCCATCGGTCCTTCCAGAACAGCCCACTACATTCTCGGTTTCATTTCCCTTCGGTATGGACAGATCATTCTCTGCCTTCACCAGTTGTGTTGAATCAATGGCGGTCAGCGATACCTTCAAGCCTTTAATGTCTGGTTTAACTCTCCCAGTCACCACCAGCTCAGAGCCCTGGAAATAGTTTGGGAAGAGGGAACTGGAGATGTCAAATGCCTGCTCGTCCAGGTAGGACAGCTGGATGTCCGACAGAAGAGGGGTGGCTACTTCGTCATAGAAGCCCGTCAGCTGTAGGACTGCATCCGAGTCTTCATACACCATCCTAGCCACGCCTCGGTTATCCAAGGCCAGGCGTTTCAGAAGAGGAAAGTCTGCGTCGTCGCCGAAGGCAATGCAGAACAGGGAGGCTGAGCCTAAAGCCTTCCTGGCGTTAGCGAGGATTGTGTCGCCACTTGTGACTCCAACGGTCGCTTCCCCGTCGGTGAGGAAGAACACCAGAGGGACACGCCGGGCTCTGGAGGAGGACTGGCTTGAAGAGCTAGGGGCAGGAGGGTTGACAAGCTGGCCGGCTGAAAGCAGAGCTGTGTTGATGTTGGTCCCTGGGATGGGGGAGACGTTGAGGGGGAAACAACGTAAATGGCAAACGTGTTTATAAGTATGTGCATAGTCTCTAAGACACCACAGGTTAGAAAACAGGTCACATCCCAACTCACATCCTTCAGCAATAATCATCTGTATAAAATCTTTGGCATCTCTTATGTTCTGCCGAGTTGCACGCACTGTTTGTCCTTGCCTCCAAGTGGAGACCTTATCGGAGAAGGTGATGATGTTGAAGTGGTCTCCCTCTCTAAGATCACCCAGGATAGTGTTCATGGCCTGTTTTGTCTGGTACATAACACATTGGCTCCTTAACATAATTATGAACGCAATATTAACATTACTATATCATGACAGGCCGTGTATCTGCCCTTTACAATGGCACCATCTTGTGGCGATTATCAGTACTACAATTAAAATAACTTGCAGTTGTAATGAGTAAAGCAACATTTTGCACAAAAACAATAACTAGTGTATTAATAACTCACCCCTAATGCCTGGAAGTCTCTAAGAAAAAATGGTATACGTCTTACAGCATCACAGGCTGTTAGTCATGTTATATAGAAACATCAGACAAGAGTTAGCTCCCACATGTACCTGGTAAATCTTTGTGCCAATCATGGAACCGCTGATGTCAATGACAAAAATGACCTCCTTTGGAACCACTGGAAGCCCCCTTGGTGCAAAGAAATGCACAAAGTAGCCGTCATTTACCTGCGAGCAGAGATCACATAGCATTACAATAATGGTACCAAGCACACACACACACACACACACAGACCGATGTGACTGTAGTATGTGTTAGTGCAGCTACTGTATGAAAGCTTCTTACCTGGACTTCACCCATGAGGTCTCTCAGCTCCACGTCATAGTGGATAATGAAGTCTGCGTAGAGGCCCTTGGAGGACATGCTGCTCTGCTGCTGCAGAGAGGGGCTGTAGTGAACGTGGGCACAGAAAGCACTCTGCTCTACCTGAGTAGATGCAGGTGCATCAGCCTCACCTGTGAAGGGGTATGAGGAAACAATATTATCTCATGGCGCTCTCTGTAGCAATGCATAGCGCATTGGAATGGACTTCTATAAAGGAAGACAATATGTATGTATTATGCAAAATATCTTGGAAATATATGAAATAATATATGTATTTAAACTTATCTGACGGAGGCTCATAGTAATAAGCAGCCAAGTGAACGGGTGCTTTATAGTAATAACAAATGAAAACAGACATGCAAACAGCTATGGCAGTGTTCCCCAATCCTGGGCTGCATCTGAATACTCAGTATAGACTACCTTTGGTAAAGTACCTACTACCCGACCGTTAGTCTAGTACGTTCTATGAGTAAGCAATGAGTACTGCTTTTTGCCTACTATATAGTAGACAAGTACAGGTATTCGGATGCAGCCCTGGTCCTGGAGATCCACTGCCCTGCATATTTAAAATGTCTCCCTGCTCCAACACACCTGACTCTAATAAATAGCTCGTTAGGGAAACAGCTAAACCATGCAGGGCAGCGGCCTGCCAGGACCAGGATTGGGGAACCTTGAGCTATGGCATCATATAATGGTGAAATGTAACCCATTCTGTCTTCCCACTTAATTACATCAACTTCTACCTTTGCCAGCATTGGAGAGGAGTCTATGTGTTCTAAGGGGGAGGACCTTGAGGAAGCCTATTCCCATCCTCTCTGCTATACTGACATCCAGAGTGAGGTTGTCCACGGGCTGGCTGGGCCTCAGACCCAGGCTGAGCTCGTAGCGGCCAAGGCGACGAGTTAACAGCTCCTCGTAGGACAGGACAAAGGACATGCTGGTCCCTGAAGGTACATTGACGGCCACACGGAACTTCTCCACCTCCCTCTCTCTGCAACACAACAAAATATATATAAACGTAGTAGGAGTGGCTCTCAGAGATATAGGGAATGTCATAGAGGGGCTACGATTTAGTATGTATTATACTGTATGTGTCTACATTTGAATAGTGTTATGTTGCTTGACAACAGCTGCACTTGTATTTACAAACTACTCTATCTACTGTATTATTTTATGGATGATAAATGGATGTAGTGGACTTACTGTACCTAACATGGGACAAGTCTATATTCACTATAAGATGGTTATATGGTTCTAGGAAGAAGTCTTTCTTCAGACCCACTTGGTTGCAATGAGGCCGGCTGTTTTTCCTTGCTTCTTAGCGGCGTCATAGATTTTCCTGGCAGCAGTTCTTTCCTTTACCTGGGCCACATACACCATACCGTTGGAGGTGCTGGTGAGAAGAGAGAAGAAGAAGAAATGTCTCTATGTAGGGCTCACAGTAGGCAGATTATGTTGCCGTTCAATAACAAGCCTGCTCTGCATGCACTTGTAAAGCATGGGCTAGTGTATTTGGCTCCTTGTGTTCACAGTTAATATTTACATGAGTATTCATCACAAGGCTAAGTTATATGCTATCGATAGTTACAGCACTCCATAAACACGCATGATGTTTGCTGGTGCAAAAAATAATCGAAAGGTGGTGAGGTCAGAAAAAGGCTGCATGGTTCATTTTCTAGTGGAAACACTTGAATGTGCTACACCATGCAGCCTCCAAACCAAAGTCCAGGTAACTAAGGTGTGAAGCAAGTCACATAGCACAGTTCCTACATATTCGTGCTGTCACACTGTGCTACATTACGGTCAAGCGAATAGAAACAGAAATAAATTTCATCAAGGACCAACGAAAATAAATCCACAGCCTGGAAGCAGGTCTAGTTTAAGATGCAGAATGGCATGGGCGTGGGTGTATTTACAGTATGTGTGGCTGGCTAAGTGCGTATGGGAATGGCTGTATGAGTTACCGATGAACAGAACACAGTGTTCTCAGTCTCAGTCAGAAATACCGTACTTCTAAAGAAACTTACTCGCCACACATTTTTCCATTGGGTAGTTGCTGTTGCCCAAGCCAGAGGTCTATAGATGCATACAATGAATAATATATATACCAGTATTCTGTGTGTACACTGTGTTAACAAGGGAGCAATATACATATTATAATCCTATTATTTCATTGTTTCATCACTTATTATAAAGTTTTCAGTATTGCAATACATTAAAATCTCCACACATGTGAAAGACTACAGGTATGCAGGCATGTGTAGTATGTATACATTGGCAAGGTGCCTTAGTAAACTGTGCATTGGGGAAAGGGGGAAGAAATGGGCAAACTGTCATTTTGTCTACCATGTACAAAGACTGGTATTCATCTACTTTCTGACTTGTTTCCGCTCCCAAATCCAGCCCAGGCTTGCTGTCGACCCTGTAATGTTGACTTATTTGTTTTGTTTATATTTAGCATTTTAAAGGCTGGTGGTTTCCAACCCTCTTAGCAATAAACGTGCGTTTCCTTTAGACTGATATTAGACCCCTGACTTTTGCAAAGTCTATTTGCAATGGATTTGTGCATTTTCTTTTCTTTGTATTGTATGTACATTGTTAGTCAATGTATATTTAGCATATTTTGTTTTAATATCAGTTATAAATCTAGCCTTGGAACGAAACAAATTTGAGAGCTCATGCTTAACCTAATTTGCTCTGGATGATATGCAAAAGTCGGGCAATGCAGGCGGTTGATACCGAGTACTAAACAGATTTCAGTGTTAAATTCAGTTTTAAGTTAAGTTTTCAAAGTAAAAGACAGAAAATCTCTATTTTAGGATTTAGATGCATTTTAGAAACCTGCTGCTGATAGTCTGGCCTGGGTCAGTTAGACATGGCTGATGCTTGACAGTAGACCTAAATGTGTAAATTCATTTAATTGGATTAGCCCCCTGGATAAAAAACTGTCCAATTGTCATCAGTACCGATCCAGCTATTTTTGTCAGTATCAGACTGATTTCAGATCTCAGTATCGTAACGATGCCATCCCTAATGCAGGCTGTTACAAATCTATTAGGCCCTACAAAGTATTTTATAACCTCCCTTTTTATGCCAAATATGTAGATACAAATTTAAACTGTTTTTGCTTGTAATCATCATAACATCACTTTTTTAAAGATACATCTTCTTAAGTGGAGTGCTCATTCTAATTAAACTCACTGGATGAAGCACATGTGCCCATATGCTAACATAAATACAACCCCTGGTGTACAATACGTGTAGTGCAGAGACAGGTGATTGCATGGCTCTGCCTCCCAGCGGCCAGAATTGCTCGCAATGCCTTTAATATGACCTCAAGATGACATTGCATTGTCGTAATCTTCTAGGCAAACAAAATGCAGTGCCAAAGTTAAGACAGACAGACTGTAGCCTTAGGGATAGGTTGCCAGAAGAACCATTTTGACAATTTAAACCGTTCAAGATTACAAATGTCACTTAAACAGAGACATACGTAGGGGAAAGAGAGAGGAAGACAAGACAAAATGAACTAAGACACCGACTGACAGACAGTTCATGCAGAATAACTATACAGTGACACAAAGAGCATTTAAACCATACTCACATGGTGAAATTGGAGATGAATGCAGAGCTGGGCAGGTCCACTTCAAACGCAGCCTCCTTGGTGACAGGGAGCTGGTTCCACACTGTGCTCTGGACTGTGGTCAGAGCATAGCGAGACACCACCATGCACGTCACATGGTAGTCTGTCACCTTCAGCTACCAAAGGAATGAATGAATATACTTGACATGACTTCACATGATACACTACAACACCAGCAGAGCACATTATATAACACTACCACACCAGAACACATTATATAACACTACTACACCAGAACACATTATATAGCACTACAACACCAGAACACATTATATAACACTACTACACCAGCAGAACACATTAT
>JAODVN010000022.1:2659174-2671450 GCA_025434125.1 Chologaster cornuta
GAACGGTCGACGAAACGAGAAAAGGTGGGGTATAATATTCAAGTGTCAAACCACCTATTGTATTCATCTTGACCTCTTGAATAGGATGGACTCTCAAATTTCATTTCAAGCCTGTATTACTATGCGTTTAGTTAATAAAACCCAAAAAAAATTTGCCCTATCCGGGAATCGAACCACGCTCTCCCTCGTGAAGGGTGAACACTTCACAAGTTTACCACCAGAAATACACTTTTACATTGCCTACTCTGACTTATATCTCACCACATGTCCCTGGGTATGTGTTGACTGATAGGGGCGGCGGAACGGCGGAAAATTTCCCTTATTTTCAAAACCCAATGTTGACAGGTATGCCGAGAAGGTCAGGTTATTTTTAATTCAGTCTCTGGCCGCTGTCTGTTTTGCCATTGCAGTAAATGTAGTTCCAAACTTTTTGTTAGTCTAATGGCATTGTCTAACTCTTGTAGCAATGAATGATTGGGTATTTCAGCTAAAGGCTATTTTAATAATTTATCTTAATTAGGCGCTTTTTCCATTTCTCTATCTCAAATTTTTTTTAGGTGTATGCTGGACAGAACGAACCCACTCGTCTGTTACGAATGTATCTAACCCATCGTTGACAATGCATGTTCAATTTGGGGGAGCTTGATTTTCTGATTGAGCACTTTATGGCATTGGAGGCAGGTGTTTTTTTTTTAAATTTTACAGTTATGCACATATCAACTATCTTTGTCCAGCATGGCATATTCAACCTTAAGTGACACCTACTGTATCTGAATGTTAAGTCAGAAAAACATCAAACTTTTTTTTAAATTATCATATAGCAATTGTTAAAACAAAACTTTAGGCTTAATGTTACAGTACTTACCAACACATTCCCTGCCTGCCGAATACGATAGATTTGAAGTGGCTCTATGGGCATACCTGTACATGCTGCTAATAGCCATCTGAAATGGTCAGGTTGGCAAGCATGCTCCTGTCCTCCTGGCTGCACGTATGTAGGCGCATCACGGTGGCGTCATCAAAGTCTATGACCGTGAGGCTAAGGCAAATAAACAAGGACATGCTCAGATTTTGGTATGATGTATGTTCAGTTTTGTACATGTGTTGGTTTCAGTTGAAATGCATCTTGTTGATCACAGTACAAATGTGACATTTTTAAATGAATGGTGTGGGAGAGGACCCCCTTTTTTTTTTTTCTTTTTTTACCATGAGTACTTAGCTGAGGAGGCAGAATAACATTCCATTGTAAGTACATTAAAGTGCTTTCTTTGGATATTGTCATGCCTATTTCTTATTCTTTAATCCACAAATGTAGGGATATTCTCTAAGTCGTGTTCTAAAGACTTGCTGTACTGGAATAGGATATACTCAGTATACTACAGCATATGGGACACCAGTATACAGCATTCTTTGTTATTTCTAAGATCAGTGATGTTTTAGAGCTATGTACTTTGGTAAGAGTACTGTTGAATGCTGAATGGCCCGTTGGTATGTCGTTGGGTTTTTTCCTCATTAGCTTAGAGCACCGACCTTGAAGGGGGTTCACACTTTAGAAGTCAGGATAAGTAGAGGGTAAAGTTCTGTTTGCTATTTGGCAACATAAACTGAAAAAAAAAATGTCCTTCTTTTTGTGAGGGCAATATTCCAGCAGTGTGTGTACAAACAACGATTTGATGCTTCTTACGTCATGCTTTTTTCAAATAATGCATCTAGATGTTCAAGGCCCAAACTTTGAAACATTTCGACAGTCAATGTTTTCATTTGCCAAATGAGCACAAAGGGCATGAAGTGGACACTTGACAGCATCATTTACTTAAACAGGAGTCTGATATGCATGGGACGAATGGAGGTTTAGAACAAGGAGGATGCAGTATATAAAGTAGGGAGGCTGGTAGCTTGTTCATTCAGATAGGTTTGTGTATACTTCCCTGACATTCAAAATAGGATTAGCTTGATCATCAGGCTCCATTATATCAAAGGTAAGAACATTTATTTGATGTGACTGATCACATGGCACATTGGGGAATATTGTTGTGGTATTTAGCCTTCAGTGGTAGCTGAACTCTCTGGGGTTTTCTTTTTCTAATATCGTGCATACATGCCAACCTACACCTGGGATATATTCCTCAAACTATATGCATATTTTTACTGTAATTTAAAATAATATGCTACACAATATTGCTAATGTTGCTTTGTTTAATAAATTATCACTCTGTAATAATCAGTAAAATGGGGAAAAACACGTTTTAGAGTGTGCATTGAAGAGAGTCTTCAATAAGCAAACTAAAGGCTTAGTTGTGCACCTGCAGAGCATTGCACAAACTAATAGTGGTTATCCTGTACGTGTTTGCGTGCATGCACCTTTAGTGTTATTTGTTATTAGTAATGGTCGAACCTTCCTGGCATTTTCACAAGAACAGGAAAGGCATGCAGCTCAGTACTTTAATTGCCTCTCTTTATGCAGGTCCTGCTGAGTCATGAACCACGACATGCAGTAGAATAGATTCACAGAACACTAGTCAGACAACCTCTATACACATGATTCTTTGCTAGCACAACATCTCTAAATGTTTATGTCAAGAACAAATAATTGCCATGAATGGTAGATGTACTTTCCTCTCTCCCTCTTTGGCGCTCGCCTTTGGACCAAACCCAGACAGCCTGATTTATGGCAAAATGTCGGTGGTAACATTCCCCATTCAACAAGAATTCACCCGTCTTACATTCAACTATATTAGAGTACAATGAAGGTCAAATGCACACATGAAGTAACCATATGTTCCCAAGTTACAGGATGGTGTTATGAAAGTATGCTTATTGTTAGCTTTGATTAGGATGTTCAACAAGTAGAACTGTTGCGTAGCAATACAGGTGTCTGAGGTTCTGCTGCTTTGAAACACATCCCTAGATGCTGTTATAATAGTATTTGTTGCACTTCTTTACTTTTATTAGCACTCTTTTTATGTATCAAGAAGTCAGGTAGTAGATTTGAATTAGCTCTTATTACTTAAGACTGCATACCTAAGTTGAGTACGATGCTAGTGCGGTTCTTGCATAACTAATTTTAAACTTTTCATTAAGTTTCCCAATGAATCCCTCCAGCATAAGCGTAGCTTATAAGTGTCCACTTTAATCAAGGATATATGTCCTCAATAATTCATATTTATTGACATGTATACATGTATTTTTGACTTTTTATTTTATTTTTTAGCAGCTTAGTAATCTTTAGTATATCATATTTTGTAGGCTCAATGTTTGTTTTTCTAAAACTGCTGTTGTTCCAGTCGCATTGTGACGCAAAAACCAACAGCATGTTGTTGTTCGATGGTCCTGTCAATCAAAATACCACTTCTGTCAAGTTGGTGTAGCTGTTGATGCATTTAGCCAATGCTGTGCCCTAGACTTACAGTAAAGGTTGACTCTGACTACAAGATATCTGCATAGCTGCTTGGTCAGTGCAACCTGGCCCTTGTACTTGAACTTTGCTTGCAAGTCTCTGTTGAAATGCAGGAGTGGAAACTATTAGCAGGGCAGCTATACAGTATGGTTGTCACATGCACTGCATAAAGACCAGGCTAAAGCAGAGGTCAGTTCCCAACATGCAAAGTTAGTTTACCTTGTATTAAATGCAAATGTATTGTCACTTTTGTATATACGTCTAGGCCAATTGATTTGTTGGGTAGCTTGAAATCTTTAAACCCACTTGTGTGGCAGAAATATGTTGCTAGAAAATATATGGTTGTCTGCTTCACAAGCAATGTGAGTGGGCATATTGCCATGAAGTTTGATGCTGGCTGATGTAACTTTACTAGTAAGTTGCTCTAATACATGTGTTCAGAGCCGTAGGTTTACAAAGAGGACCAATGTCATCTTGCTTGTATGTGAGACATGAGTGTAATGGCCTGGAGGATGTGACAAACGGCAGTGCCATTTTGCTACAGTACATGTCCTTTCTTGTAGGAATTGTTACTGTAATTCAGGAATATGCCACATATTTGAGATTGATCAGCAGTTCTCACATAGGCCATGTACATTTCTTTCAAAAACAAGGAGTTGCAAAAGACTGTTTTGAATTTTGTTTCCGGTTACTGGTTGTATGATGAGCTACACTGGCTAGGAAATTACTACCGCGGTATACGTTTTTGTGGTTGCATAATGGTACCGATTCGCAAGAACCGCTCTCCTGACAGTCATTCATCTTGCCTTCAAATCCTTTGTTGCCTTCTCTTGCTGTGAGTCAATGGATTATTACATGGGTCATATCAATTAGTCGTCCAGAGATATTGCAGAGCTTTGGAAAACCATGATTCCGCAGCTGTACAGATTTTCCTCTCATTTTTGTGTTTTTGGACAATAATTGCTGATTTAAAGTTTGATGTCCAAGGGCAAAGTTGTGTACATCAGATGGGAAGGGTGTTTTGAACCAATCACATCTATCATGCAAAACAGAGGTAACCCATGTGCATGTAATAGCACTGTATTAGACCACTTTACATTAAAGGCAGGGTTATTCCTGCTAACTTCAAGCTCAAATAAAAACAATATCTCTGCGGTACTCCACAGCGGCGCCTCACACATAGAAATGCATTGTAAAGCAAAGTGTAGTGCTACGGCTAAGTCGATGTGAGCTGTGTTTGCCACTTTGTTTATGTTCCTATTTATGGTGTAAAAATACCAGCTTATTTTTTTCAACACGCACACATAACGGTAAGATAGAAAAAATGCGAGGAGATATTATTTACTGAATATGACCGAGTGTATTAGCTAACATTTAGCTGGCAGTAGCAGACTTTACCTTTTTTAAATAGCACATACCGAAGGACATTAGAGTTTTGCTATGTGTGAGACAAGGCTGAAGAATCTAGCGTGAAAAAAATAATAGGAATACATTTGAAAATGTTTCATGCACAGTGAAGACATTTGGTCTCAAGTGTTTGACTTCACATGTGATTTATCCACAGAATGTGACATAAAACAATATTATCAGGAGGTGACAAGATATTAAACCCCATGATCCACCTGCTTGGTTACTGGCACTGGTGTGGTAGCGGTTACCCAAGAGGGGAATGATTTGCTTGACGAGGCGGTTTACAGCGTGACCTACACATATGAATGCAGTGTAGAGCATAGACCTGGCTGCTCATTAGCCATTACAAGGTTAAAGCATCTCTTTCTGATCTGACCCCATCCATCTTTCTTCACCTCCACAGCCTGCATGTTATAAAGCCTTCAAACTATAATGGCCACTACATATCTAGTGTCTGTGCTATGAGACGTCAGTACGTCTCCTGGGTCTTAGTGGTATTTTTCAAGAGGCAATATATGGCTAATGGCCTGAACAGTAGCAGACTTGACCTGGGAAGAGACCATACAGAGTTTGTTTCCTTTTATTGAGCCACAGCAGGGAAATATATGACCAAAGGGGCTCCACTCCTGGGATCTTTTAATAGCCTGTGAGCCACACGGAGCTTGGACATATCCTGTGTTGATGAACAATATGTTGCAAGTAATTCTAGTATGGTCAGAAGAGTTTCATACTAAGTCGGTCCTGTTGTGTATATCTGCAAGCTGGTTGCAGCCAGCAAGGTCTTTGAACAGTTTCTTGTTTTATCTACAAGCTTCTTGTGTTTCTTTACGGAGATGAAGTAACAACTAATCAGACTGCATCATCTTGGTGTGCAGGAATAAGCCCGTGTGCTTGACATGTGCATGCGCTGAGGCACACCCCCCCAACACACACAATCTCCTTTTTGTAATGTTTTTATTGGATCAGAACTGACCCAAGCCCCACCCCCTTTTGCCTGTCCTCTAATAAATGTCTGTTTTCCTGTAACAGCCTACTATGCTGTTTATCCAAGCTAGTTACAGTACCTCGGTTGGACGGGTGAAAATGGAGGGGCTTAGCATCGGTCAATGGTGCAAAGCGCACCAACCAACCTAGCCTTGTGGTGGGAACTCATACGTCGTCTCTTTGCAAACCCTCTTCTGCCCCCTGCAGGTCCCGGTGAGTCCTCGTTTCCTGTCTCTGTCTCTTGTCTGCCTCCCTAAGCAGCCATGCCTCCAGCGGTGGGCGGGCCCGTGGGCTACACGCCCCCCGAGGGCGGCTGGGGCTGGGCGGTGGTGGTGGGGGCCTTCATCTCCATCGGCTTCTCCTACGCCTTCCCCAAGTCCATCACCGTCTTCTTCAGAGAGATCGAGATCATCTTTGACGCCACGCCCAGCCAGGTCTCCTGGATCTCCTCCATCATGCTGGCCGTCATGTATGCAGGAGGTGAGTCTCAGTGGAGCCCACAGCTCTCTGTCACGTGAAACTGTGCTAGCCATGCGACTGTTGCTCACAGTCCTGATTTAGCACATTGCACTACAATGCCCAATGCCCAAGGCCAATCAGGACAGTCTATTATAAGGCCGGCTCCAGACCCCCGATCCCTGGCTGGTTGTCAAATGTAGTACAGATAATTAAGCGTCTGGTCTTGTCCTGGTTGACGGTATGTTCTGGACAAAGAGACTCCAGCCACGACATGTTACGGCTGTTTGTGACTTGGAAGGGTGCCAGAGTGTCTGTAATATGTGATTAATCAGAATAGGGCTGCTCAATTATGGATAAAGTACTAATTCCGATTTCAATTTCCAGGTGTCATTGACTTGGGAAAGCTGTTGCATTTACTGCACCTAAACAGTAAAACAAATGAACAGCGAAAACGACTTCAACAGGGAAATATCCCTTAATACCGTTCATGTTAATAATTTTCACCCTATAATAAGCAAAATTGAGCGTGTGCCATTAGAATACAAGACAAACATTTTTTTTTTATCTTTATCTTTTTTTGCGAAGCGTAATGTACAAAATAAGTGTTTATCCTCAACTATTTTGTTTTTGTAATTGTTGGGAGCCAAAAATAAAATCCAGATTTTTTTTTTTTTTTTTTTTTTTTTTTTTTTTAAACGTGTTTATTTGAACCGCCCTAAAGATAATAAATGGAGTTCCCCACCCACCGAGGGCAGCTAACTAGGAGGCAATGTTAAGAGTTGTTGACATGTCCATCCAGTTTATTTAGCAGGCTAAATAAACTGGATCATATCACTCCCTCTTATCATCTCACACTCAGGTTCCCCCTTTAAATAACACCAGTGGAATGAAGTGATATCGCGTGAGGCTGGAACTGGTGAGACAGGAATGCTATGTTCTGTTAGGTTATGAAAGCAAGCAGCTGTAATCCAAATAAATTGCTGTTGCACATGTAATGGCCTGCAATGAAGATGTGGTTTGTATAGAATTTACCTATAGTATTTTATTACTGGCAGTACAGCAGACAATAACCGAAGCAATTATGTATTTGTATAAACCGATTGACCCGCCCACGTTTGTTTCCAAACTAAACATCTAAAAGTGTCCCCCTGCTTTTTTCCAACGTTCATTAGCAGAGGCCCGACCAGGATTTAGGCAAGGGAGCCGCTGCCCTAGTTTAAAACTCTCTGTTCTCCCTCCTGGTCCCTCTTGTCTCTGGAGAGTTGCACACAAGAGACTGACAGGCCTATTAGATGAGCAGGGCTGATGAAGGGTACCCTCATGCACAAGTTAAACAGTTGCACCTCTGTCTGCCCAGCGCCCACTAGTGTACGCTCATGCACATAGGCACGCTTGTCAAACCCCGGGCGTGCTTGCCGACTCCATTCTCCGTCCTCCGGTCGTGAGTGGCAGCGAGCATGGCTCCTGTCTAGGGTTGGATCTGGGGCAGATGATGGGCTCGTTGTGTTTATTTAGTCTGCTTAAGGCTCCAGACCAGCATCCCCGGCTACTGCAAGTCTGCTTTGCTTGGCCCATAAGCCGATAATCATATATAATACATGTAGAATAACTTGGTCCAGAACAAACATACAACAATGTATTATCTGCAATCAAACCTACCCAGTACCCAGTTTGTATTAATTATTTGAATGCAAATTTAAAACGTACTTTACGGTATAATCGAGGGTCAGGTCCCTATTCAGTGACACACTCCCTTGCCTCAGACAGCCTCTGATGCTAGGCACCACAGTCTTTGTCATTGCATTAGCTTAAAGCTCCACATTGTCGTACCTAAATATAGGTGTCATTTCTCTCCTGACCCTGGTCATGTGTTGAGCCTTGCTAGAAGTAGTCTGGTCTCAATGTCAAGGCAGGCCTGGACAGTGAGCCATTGGTTATATAATAATAATATTAGGGCTAAATGAGTCACAAAGCAGACAAGTGTTCTCCATTCATGTATGGAACCTGCTGTTGTGCACCCAGGGTTAACTAAGACTGACGTGTGCAGTATGCATGCCAGTGGTTTAAGCTTGCAGAACAACCATGCACTCGACGTGAGGTGCCGCACGTACACACACACACATGCATCGTGGGTGAGCAGGATGTGCTGCAGCGCGTGCGTGTTGTACATGAGTTAACGCAATAGAAACTGAGAAGGGGAAGTGAGTGATCTACAGCAAAAACTACATTGGATTCTCCCTGTTACGTCGTTTGGAGGGCTCAAGCTGACACTTGAGTAATGGGTTGGACTTCTGTGTATGTAACCCGGCCGACCAAACCCAGCTAACCTTTTCCTATTTCCGTGGGAAGGGGTTTTGTGACATGTGAAATAGGCAAGCTGTCAGCTTATCTTCACGAAACATGGCTTGAAGTGCGTGCGCGTATGCATATCTGCTTTAATGCAGGGTAAGCATTACACACGTAATGTGTTTTTCACATTGCACTGACTTAAGATAACTTTTGACTTGATGCCACTTGTGAATTCAATCAAAACAACCGGTTTAACCGGTCAAAACAACAGCTACTAGTTCAGTGAAATACATGAAAAACGGATGGGGGATATTCATAGTCTCTTACACACACACTGAAGAGCAGCTACATTTTTACCTTCACCTCTGAAAAGCAAGAGTGCATGGCATAACACACTGGCACTATAGTTCCTTGCTGTGCCCTGTGGTTTAGTGATCTGATGTAGCCACTGGTGGTGGCAAACCATGTCGCTAATGCTCATGTTACTGGGGGTGAGGTCTACGCTGTCTGTGTTCCCCCTCTCACCCTACTGTACTCTCTGCCAAGGCAACAGATGGGGGCGGAGCAGTTATGTAATATCTCTGAGATCACCTTCACTCCTCTTCTCAGTTGAACCCAGCCACACCGTAGCCTGACACGGCTAATGTGCGTCTCCATGGCTGCGTGCGCGGGCATACATACGCTTGTGCAAGTGATTACTGTTAAAGTGGCTCATGCCTGCCCTGGTTTGAGTTTCCCCTTTGTGTGCTCCAAGGACGGCATGTCCTAGAAGTGGTGATGAATGTTTGTGTCTGTTGATACATGCCTTTATTTAGTCAAAACCACATTGTCTGGCTCATTGTGTCCACTGTGGATGTCACTGTGGAACGAGATCTGCCTCCTTTTGTAGCAGCCCGTTCTCAGTCCGAGAGAAAAGCATTAGGTGGATTGTATGTGTTGCCTGCCAATGTGGGCGAGGGTCAACATCGAAAGGCAGTCCGCCAAAGTGAAATATCAATGGGGACGTCATAACACGACCATTAGAGCACTGCTTTATTGTAAATGGTTCATGCCTAGTCTCTCTCTCAGTAATGCTTTTTGCTCTGCCATTGTGTACTGCACTTCTGAATGGCTGGCTACGCATGGCCACGCCTACCTCTAACTGCATTCCTATTCACACATAATCTCCATATGTTTCACATTTTCCATCTGCCATTACACAGCTACAGCTCCGGAAGAAGTAGACAACTGCACATTTCTCCAAATATGGCACAAATATCAATATAAAACATGGTTTCAAATAGATAAATGACAATTGTATACAATTTATGAATGGTAAATCAGAAACTAACGCATTGGTCCCAATGTTTGACCAGAGTAGTGCACTGCAAGTCGTACAGGCTGCTCTTTGTTGGGCCGAGCTGCTGACACTGAGGGCTCATTTACTGTGAACACGTGGGATGCCTTCACACACAGCTCCTCCCCTCTTCTGCCATTCTGGATTTCCTCCTGCTTTCGTTCCACTTTCTCCTCCCCTCTTCCCGTGGTTTGCCCATGCAAACCACGCCTGCAGACGTTCTGACATGCTCTTTTACTGCGTTGCTTATTGTTGTTTTTTTATTTGACTCTTGCACCTCCTGCTGGTGAACGGCTGCTATGACGGCTTGCCATACTGATTTGATATATTATACATTTATTTTATATTGTCGTTAATGTACAGGCTCTTGTTTAGACAAGGGTCAAAAATGCTTCTGCAGTAAGTCCCTACATCTCCCCTTGTACCTCCCTTCCCTCTCCAGGTCCAATCAGCAGTATCCTTGTGAACAAGTTTGGCAGTCGGCCAATCATCATCGCGGGAGGCTGTCTGGCGGGGTCGGGGCTGGTCGCCGCCTCTTTCTGCAACACCGTGGCGCAGCTGTACTTCTTCATAGGAGTGGTGGGAGGTCAGTGCACAGGTTACATAACGTACACAGACGCTTGCTATGACCAACGCAGCTAGATGAGGAGGACAGCCGTGCTTGGTAACCCCTTAAGGCCCGGTTAAACCGATACATGCGCAATGCAGGGCCGTGACAGCAAACGACCCGTCCCACGGGACGCAGCGCAGCTTAGCCGCCAGGGCGTGTGTTGCCACAGTAACCGACCGTGCGTCTCCCCCCAGGTCTGGGCCTGGCGTTCAACCTGAACCCGGCGCTCACCATGATCGGCAAGTACTTCTACAAGCGGCGGCCCATCGCCAACGGCATTGCCATGGCGGGCAGCCCCGTGTTCCTGTCCACGCTGGCACCCCTCAACTCGTGGTTCTTCGACCAGTTCGGCTGGCGGGGCAGCTTCCTCATCCTGGGCGGGCTGCTGCTCAACTGCTGCGTGGCCGGCGCCCTGATGCGGCCCATCGGCCCGCGGCCCCAGCCGGCCAACGGCCCCGTCCCCGAGGCGGCCAAGGGGGCGGAGCTGAGTGCGGAGGCGGCGGCGCCCAAGAAGACAGTGCTGCAAACGGTGAACTCTTTCATCGACCTGACGCTGTTCATGCACCGCGGCTTCCTGCTCTACCTCATGGGCAACGTGGTGATGTTCTTCGGCCTGTTCGCGCCCCTGGTCTTCCTGTCCAACTACGCCAAGAGCAAGGACATCAGCAAGGAGAAGGCGGCCTTCCTGCTGTCGGTGCTGGCCTTCGTGGACATGGTGGCGCGGCCCTCCATGGGCCTGCTGGCCAACACGCGCTGGGTGCGCCCCAGGATCCAGTACTACTTCGCGGCCGCCGTGCTCTACAACGGCCTTTGCCACGTGCTGGCGCCGCTCTCCACCGACTACATGGGCTTCGTCATCTACGCCATCTTCTTCGGCTTCGCCTTCGGCTGGCTCAGCTCCGTGCTGTTCGAGACCCTGATGGACCTGGTGGGCGCCCAGAGGTTCTCCTCCGCCGTGGGCCTGGTCACCATAGTGGAGTGTGGCCCCGTGCTGCTGGGGCCCCCGCTCACAGGTGAGGCTTGGGGTGTAGGGTCTTGTAGCGGTCAGTAGGGGGCAGTGTGGAGCCACAAACAAACTGTTTCTTTAATGTGCTCAGGGTTTAGGGGCTGTAAAGTCTAATAAAGGTTACATAAACGCAAAGCCTATAGTGTAGTCAAATGAAATGGTCCCAATATGAACTGCTAACAATTTGACAGTGTTGTGTGGGTTCATAATGTGTTTGCCATGAGTAAAGCAGTGTCTAATGCGGAGGCGTGCCCCCACAGGGAGCTTCTACAACTACTACCGCCACTACGACTACACCTACATCTCCTCGGGCATCATCCTGCTGGTGGCCAGCGTGCTGCTCTTCATGGGCATGGGCATCAACTACCGCCTGCTGGAGCGTGAGCGCAAGGCGGAGGAGAAGGCGCAGAGGGCCGCGCCCGCAGGGGAGCAGGCGCCCATGCTGGCCCAAGCCCCCTCCGCCGCCGTGGCGCTGTCGGACGTGGCCCGCATGGACGAGGACGACGTGTGACACGGGTGACACCCCCCCCCATCCCCCCCAGGAGCCGCCCCTCCGCTGGAGTTGCACCCGTAACCCCTCCCTTAGCCCTCCCCAATTAGAGGAGCCCCCCACCCCAAGGCGGGGCTGATTTTTAGGCAGCGACAAAGAAAGGCTCAGCTAGTCTGCAGACGTGACCTGACTATAAAGGAAGGCGTTCCTCTCACGGTCCCACAAGGTCATTACGCATCAAATAACCACGCTTACTTCAGAGGAGATGGATGAGGTTTGACTGCAGGACATGGAA
>JAODVN010000023.1:316211-328424 GCA_025434125.1 Chologaster cornuta
AAGGACCTAACAAGGAAGGTACTTGGAAGGATCCCTCCTACCAAGGAAGCATCCTCAACATTGAGAAACACCCTTACACGGTTATGACAGACATGTTGGAGAGGCTGACATGGTGGTCAACAACACATACGCCTAAACCAAAGGTCACTGTGGGATCACACACAAAGTGATTAAGTCAGTGAAATAACCTTTTAGACATTAAGTCACCCTCATGATGAGTGTGAGTGAGTAAGATAATGCGATGAAATAGCTGGTGAGAGACTAATTATAGTCTTTTGCACTTTTTGTGTAGATATGGTTTCAGAAACAGGCATTATATGATCTTCGCTGTCTGGAGTCTTTGTAGTTAATTAAATCTTTCCTCTTCCACCATTCATTCAATTAACATAACATGGGAAAGGTATGTTGATCTTAACAGGTGCTCTTTTTTTAGGTGATTAAATAAAAAGGTAGATTACCCAGAGACACACACAGGGCTTTAATAATATGATTCTGACGTGAGTGCATTGCCTGTATTGTGAGGATATTAGTCATCACCTAGCCTGATCAACAGACCCCAGAACACATTATCTCCTAAAACGCTGCAGTCATTGCCTCCTACTAGACAACCTCTGATTGATTTAAAAACTATTAGACAGAATTTTCCTAATCGGCATTGCTATAACACAGACCTGGGCAAAGTCAGGCCCGGGGGCCGGATGCGGCACTTTGAAACATTCTACCCGGCCCACCTGGTACATCAAACATTAAAAAATATATATAATACAACATAAAATTACTTGACAAGCTCTGCAGAATGTTACTTTATTTACTGACAATGGTGTTGCATATGAATAGCCTATTATGCAAGTAAACCAAGTTAGCTATTTTGGGTTTATTTTAAAATGTTTTAGCATTCTCTGAGATCTTTAATGTGGCCCCCAAGTGAAAATAATTGCCCACCCCTGCTATAACAGTTTAGATCACCTTATCTAGCTCTATCACAAATTTTTTTTCAAACACGCTAGACTTCAACGTCACCTCACTAACCCACCAAGGTTCGTCCACAAGCAGGGTGGCTGTGCGAACACTGATGTGAACAGTATATCCAGACTAAAATCTCAGCTAAACAAATTGGTCTTGGAGCTATGGTTCGACAACCAGGGTGGACACCCTCTTCCCCAAGCTGGGCAAGAGCCTGAGGTAGAACCATTATGGAAATCCCGCAGAGAGGAAGCCAGCCACTGTGTGTGCGCCTAGTGAAAAAACCTTCAATCAGCTGAGTTGTTCATTAACAGCTTGCTGTTGACTAGCTGCCTCAACTCTATGATGCAACATGAAGCTAATACAGACTAGAAGAAACATTCAAAACAAGATGGGGTTGTCACATCATACAGCTTTAAAAGAGCCTATAAGAACAACATATGCAAACAAATAAAACAGGACTAAAAAAGGTATAAAGGCAATTTTTGGTGGTTTTAGCAGCTCAATTGACATTAGAATAGAATTATACCATTGTAAAACAATCATAATCATTGTTCACTAGATTAGAACCAACTACCAAGTCAATGAGATCAATCAAACTGGGAAAAGTAGGCAGAATTCCAGGGGGACTGCATGTATATTCATGTGGGGGTGGGGCAAGGAGGGGCGTGGGTTAGTGACCTGGGAATTGAGCGCACAACAAACCTATACCATTTACTGTAGGACAGACAGATAAAGCTGGATAACGGAAGTAGCAGAACGCATTCCTTCCCTCGGAATAGGAAGCCCCCTCTCGCTGGCGGGGTTTACTCTATTAAGGCCTCTTCTAAACACAGCAAGAGTCACAACAAATAAGGCTCTGGCATGCTCTTCCCCTGGTGGGGGTTGTGATGAGGGGATGTAGTGGTGCAGTTACATCGGATATTACTAATCAACATTTAAATTATGGCCACTTCGCAGTGGCCATCATTTTAATGCCGTTGACATTTATATAAATAACAATAAAAGGTGTCAACTAATGTGTTTTGGCATGTGAATGACATGGCAAGCAAATTCACTTTTGTACACAAACAAGTGTGTCCACTAGATGTGTGTCCAGTGAATGCATTTAATAATTAAGTTGCTATTGCTATTAAATAAAGTTGCATGACAATAAAGTATAGAATCTGTAACACATCAAAAGCCCAAATATAAAAATGAGAAGGTAAGCATGCAGTGAGGTGCTTGCAATTACAAATTGTAGTCTGAAGAATGGTCGCAGAAAGTTTGTGCAAAAAATAAATAAAAATATCAAACAACCACCACAACAGCCACACGTTTAAGTTTAACTGCATCATTACAATGCAAAGGTTTTATTTTTAGTAACAAAGCACCAATTTACCTTTACAAAAAAGATCTAGTAGCGTGCATTTCCCCGAAAGCGCTCTACTTTTAGACAGCATGGCTAGCAAACCAAGAACAGGCCGCAGATTGGGCACAGTTGCCATACATACATATTTGCAGGCCAAACAACATCCGACCTCATGCTAGGTGACTTGCAGTGAGGGTTTCGCCATCAGTGTGTGTGGTCTGCTCAACCAATGAGATTAGGCCACTTCCTACTCTGCTACACAGACATTTATGTGCACAAGAAAAAGATAAAAGATAGATGAGTAAATATGAGGACACAGCCACTTACTCTAAACGGCCATACCACCGGTCAGGGCCAGCGTCTTTATACGGAGTAGACGTGGATACAAATAAGAAAAGTATGCAAGACACTGATACTCCTCTGTTGTATGACCTAGGAGTGTGTGGGGTGCGTGGGTGGACGAGACTCCTCCGTACAAACAGACAAGTTACGAGCGACCGTGTTTCATCAATGAAGTACTCTAGAAATGTGGTCAGCCCTGCCCCCTCGGTGCAGAGGGGTCATTTGGGAAATAGGGTGGAGGGGGAGCAAAGTGTGGCCTTCACCACAGTACAGAACTGCTTTGTGTTGTTCAAGAGCTGAAAAACCCACCAAGAGAGTAGAGAGGGGGGGGGGCACATGTCACAGAATCATGACGGCCCCTGAAAGCCTCTTTGGAATGTAAAAACAACAACAACTTTTTTTTAAATAAAGAAAACACTTTACAGTAGCACATGTGATTACACATGGGGGCTGAATCACTAGAGTGCAGTTTACACACACACACACACAAACACACACACACAGTTTACTCACGCATTGCAGTATGGTCTCTTTTCGAAGCCTTTGTAATTCTTCATGTTTAGAGTCATTTTGCAGATCTCGCAGCTGAAACATCCTTTGTGCCAGTACTGTTGAGAGGAAGAATTAACATGTTGGTTACGCCGCTCTGTCTAATACCCATAGCAAGCGCGCGTGCGCACACACACACGCTGGGCAACATTTAATTTATTTCTGTACATTTTCAAAAAGAGAAATCGAATTTGACTATATCGTTTATATCGATAGTTTTATGGGCCCATTTTTTTAGAGCAGTCAATGAGAAAGCATATACTTAGTCACATGCTCAATTTCCGTTTCTGACAAACAGATACTTGTAGCCAGCTCCAAATACAAGGTACCGGTAATCTATAACAAACGTGGATTAAGTCCTTCTAGCTGCAATATTCACAACCTCTGTTATGGATGTGCAACTACAATTAAGTCCTGTTTTATTCTCCTCCTGAACAATTAACTCACTTTATAGAAAATACCAATATACATCATGTATCGGTATTCAACACACAATTTTTGCTCCATATCGCCCAGCCCTACTACCAAAACGCGCGCGCTCACACACACAATAGCAAAAACCTAAATTAATAAATATAGAAACCTGAATGGAACAAAGTGAACTTTAGTGTAGATGTGAGAATGAGGTGGCAAGACCGAGTTGCTGGCTTCCTCTTTCACTCAACAAATCTATGCTCTATATATTTATAACTTCAGTTACAGCAGGCAATCCACACACACACACAACGAAACATTCTCCTGATGTCCTCGCTACCCCACAACCAAGAGGAACTTGGTTTTCTGCTGTGTTTCCTGAACCATTTGTGGATCTGCACCTGATCTGCACTTTCGGTGGTTTGTGCGGAGCTGGAAGTACTGAACATTTGACGAAGGTTTACAAGTGAGAGAGTAGAAAACAAAACCGCAAGAAAAAAAAAAAACATATTTTACTTAACCGACTTTGCAAAAAATGTGCAACATGTCTCCAGGCTGACTTTTCTAAGACCAAGAACAGTCCGAGACCGTTTGATCGTTACCTGGTTGGTTTGAATGTGTACTACGTATAGCATCTCACACGCACAGTATTACAGTCCATTAACTCAGTAACATTCATTTACTAGCATACAGTAGAAGTGTGCTAGTCTAGAGCTGGGCTAGGCGTCTTCAGAGCACACGCTGCAACACATAATTCTGAATTGTGAGGACTAAACCAACATGTTCATTTAGCACACTGGTTCTCAAAGTGGGGTCTGCAGCCTATTGCCTGGGGGAACCCGAAATTGTACGAAAATATATAATTATTTTATTTGGAAAAGTGCATATGTCTATTTAGACTATTTGCGCCAAAATAAAACATTGTGTCCATTACCCACTTTAGCGTTTGGCCAATAAACCTTTAATTGATTGTTAACAATCTGTCATGAATCAATCACTTCACGCAGGTCACAACAAACCATGTAGCTGCTAGCTAGCTTGATACAATAACGATCAGGGATGACACCGATACTGAGATCGGAAATCGGTCTGATGGTGACGACTGGACAGTTGTAAACTGTCAAGCATCAGCCATGTCTAACCTCTCCAGGCCACTATCAGCAGCAGGTTTCTAAAATGGCTCAAATCCTAAAATAGAGATTGGCCGTCATTTACTTTGCAACTTAGCACTTAACTTAACACTGGAATGGGATTGGTACTCTATCGGCCGATACTTAAAACTGAAAAAAAACTGGATCATACCATCCTTAACCATTAGTATAGTGACTGCAGTAAGCAAGCATTAAGAAATATCTATCTCAAACAAAGTCATTAAGTGATAAGATCAAACTAGATAAATTGAAAAAAATATGATTTTCAAATAGTTCCAATGGCACTGAAGAATATATGGTAGGAAGCATACTAAAATTCTTATAACCTGATCCCTGTCTCTGAGCATATGCTTAAAGCATGTGTGTCAGAATCAAGGCCCGCGGGCCTTGATTCGAATATGAGGGTGTTCATGGAAAATCTTCTACCCCTGAGCCAGTCTGAACAAGGAGTCAGTATTTGCTCAATGGTAATGCAAAGACCACTGAGGTAAGAAAGTGACAGAGTTAACTGATTAAATGATTTAGCATCTCAGTGTGGCAAAATATTGAGGTTCATAGCCCTACTGAACTGATAGTCAAGAAAACCAAACTAGTATTAACAGGACACTCAAATTACATAATATTATACACATAATTTCAAACGATGAACTTACACTATGCATTTATATTGTAGTTTTGCATTCTACATTTACATCTCAAAAGGTGATTCTGTTTCCCCCACCCGGGCCACTTTCTCCCAATTTAAATAATTGTCACGGTTCCTGAAAGCATTCTGAAACAGTCCTTACGTAAAACCCACTGTCAGAGTGGCTGATTAGATGCGGACCCTTTCTCCTTCTCTTCCTGTGACGCCTCTATGGAGACCACATGCGTCCATCCACCGATTCCTCTATTCAGCCGAACGTGTGCAATATTGACCTCCGTGAAGTTGGCACCACATATGACAGTGTAAACACAAGTATTTAGATTGATTTGTGGATTGATGGGGCACGCAAAAGTAAGATTAGTGCCCAACATGTTTAGAGAAACACGTTTAATGTTATAGGTTAAGCCTACGAGCAATTCGGCCTATTCCAGCACAAGGTAAATGAGGATGACGACATCTTACATAAAGTAATAAAATATACAGGTTAAAAAAATAAAGCACATATTTTTTATTTCACAAATGTGTGCGACTGATCGTCCGTCCTCACGGAATCGAACCCTGATCTCCCACGCAGAGAGCAGACGCTCCTTCAAGGCAGGCCAAAACCCATGGGCCGTGGCCTGCGTCGCCGGAGCGTCCTATGAGGTGTCGGAGAGTGAGGTTTAATTTACTGCACAGCTACCTGCTGGCCACCGTTACACGTGCATAGATGATGCACCAATAATGATTTTGTACTAGAAGTGTAACTGCACCCCAGCTACAACTACCACTTTTTTTAATGAGTTAAGGAGCTGAGTGAGGGGAGGGGCTGATTAAGTTTTTACTGTGATGACGTATAAGCGTATTAGGTGTACTGTTGAAAACCAGCCAGGTCCTGGGGTGATTTTCAATGGACATGACATGCATTTCTGTCTTCAGCACACATGTGCAGAATTTGGTCAATATTCACACCATGTGTCTCATCACAGATCAATCCTATTACTTTATGTACATCTTAAAAAAAAACTAATGTTAAGGTTCCATTACATTTAAGTTGATAGGATGCTGAGGATGTCACACACACACTAAAAACAACTCTCTCAAACTGTTAAGACTACAAATGCCCCCCCATGCCAAAGCGAGCCACGAATAACTTAAATTCACATATGGGCTGCAAACTCCAGAGGTCAATATTGGTATTACGTCCACCATGTCGGGATAATAGTGTGCGTCTGTGTACGCGCATGTGTGTCAGGGTTCAGAGGAGGGCCGACGCCCGACAGAAAGTAGAGTTTAGCAGAGAACTGGAAGGGATGAGACATGAAGGGAGTGGGACAGGGGTGGGACACACCAGCGAGGCAATGATCTGGATCCGGTTCTCAACTCAGGGAAGGAGGAATGTGGGGGAATTAACTCCTGGTACTCCCTCCCTCTCTGGAGAACTTTCCAAGCGTTCTGCCTACACACAGAGTGAAGCACTCAAACATAACTGGCTCCATCTTTTTTGCCATTTCTTTCGTTTGTTCGCTCACACACAATTTTAGAGAAACCTCCATTAAGTTGGAACCCCATCCATAAGATAAGAATGGGAAGTATTTTGGTTTGGGCATAGTTTGTGCACGCAAAATAAAAGATTTTAGATAAATTAAACATAACTTTTTTTGCAATGGTGTGACGTCCACACCCTTCTATTAATATAACACTCGTTTATGCATCATCTGTGCTAACAAAAAAAATTTGTGTGTCATTATTTAAAGTTTAGGTTTATTTTATGTGAACAGATAATGTCGTACTATTCCCATTTGTCTCACGCCAGAATGGGGAGAATTGCACCATGAACGTTCTTGTTATTTATCCAAGACGGTTTTGCACAGTATATTATTTTGCTTGCACAAACAAATAAACACTTTTAATTCACATTGTTGTCGTGTGCCAATGTCACAGAAGTGTGTAACTCTAAATCTTTCTTGGGCTACACGATTAGGCATGGGACGATATGAAAAATGTATTCCACAATTATCCTGACCAAAATAATTGCGATAAACTATATACGAACTATATACGATTATTTTAAAATGGCACTAAAACATGGTGGAATCACTTTCTTCAAAAACAAACATTTAGATGGCATCATTACACATACATATCTTTGTGTGATTAATTTATTTTTGAAACCAGTATTTCAACAAATTTGATTAATATTTTATGTGGGGGACACAATGGTCAAGGTGAGACCTCAGCCATCATGGTGATTGACTGGAAAGATGCAGGCTAGTTAAAAAGCTAGTATTTACCAATACAATTGGACTGTACAAGAGCGCTAGACACCTTTTCGTCGAATCTCTGGTGAAAATATTAATGTAAGATTATAACGACAATGAACAGGCACCACGATGCAATTATTGATAATAAAACAGTATTTTATCCCAATCAATGATAAAAAAGCACAGTGCAAAGTGTTAGAGTGGAAAGTTGATCAATATTAAAGCTATCTGACAAGACTAATGACTAAACAATAAGAACCATAACCATGACATAGCTACATTTGTTCATCTGTTGTAACGGTACATGTGGCATTATACTATATTTGGAGTATAGACTGCCTTTCAATCCAGCAGTGGAATAACCCATTTAACTTAATATTGCCGGATGGTCGTACTAGGCTATGCTCACTAGAGAAAAGGAAGACGGGTGGCGGGAGTTTACAGTAGGTGTGTAAGCCCCAAATGAGAGCATGGATTACTGACATGCACATAATTTGTGGTCTCAAACATTACGCTCAGTGACATCAAGGAAGCAACACAGGAGCTCAAGGTCCAGACGCAGAGCGCTGTGGTTCACAGCCTGGAACACAGAAACCGCACGATGCTGAGATATCTCACCAAGTGGCTCAGGCTCACGTGTTTCATACCCCTTTCCCCCACTCCACGTCTGCCGTTACAGCAATCTCATTAGCAAGCCTCATTTTCTAACAACCGCACAACGCAGACGAATCACGCATGGGCTATTGTGAGAACAATGCATCACGCCAGCATGCGGTTTTAGAGGCACACCAGAAGGCACCCAGTCCAATAAGATACGCCAATACCGTATGCTCCGAGGGAAGGCCACTAGGACAAAACATTGTGTGTGAAAGTTTTACTTTTCATGGCCATAATATAATTGTTAAAATTGAGATTGATCAACTTTAGAATATCGATTGTCAGTGGGCTACAATCTTACCTTCTGGGTAATAATGCAAGTCTGGTTTTCACGAGGCCAGCCAAACAATTACTCAAATGGATAATTCAACAACAGGATTAATCATTTAAAATGCCCAAATCTATTAAACATCTTACAACCAAGGGATGCCCTTTTTGGTGACCAAAAACAAGCAACAGCAACATATGAACCAATTTCATCACAAATCACTTTATTTTCCCCTCAGATGCTGCGGATTTAGGAAGACAGAGGACTAGGTGGAGAGATTATATCTCCACACTGGCCTGGGATGCTCAAATCAGAGCTTGCTAATGTGGCTCGGTAAAGGTAAGTTTGGGGTCCCCCTGCTGCAGCTGCTGCCTCCGCAACCAGACTCCGGAAAAGCGGGTGAAGATGGATGGATGGTCTTGATTTTGTCCCTTCCTCCTCCCATCAGTATCACTAGCTAAACTTTATTTCACGGCCTTATCCCCAATTTCCTCCAGGCCACGTCTCTGCCGCATTCCGGCTGCGTCACAGAGCGTCTGACGATGCACGACCAAAGTTGCTCTTCGCTCTGCTCCGCTAAAAACAGACACCAGTTCTATTTTTGATGGAGAGTGCTACTGGGATGCCAATCAGAACTCCAACTAATTTCTGTTTGGCCTAGTGAGCAAAATGCTGTTTAGCAAACAGTGTCTGAAACCTCACCCGACCTGCTAAGCCACATTCCAGCCTCCTACAGATCTGACGGCCCTCACAGGTGAAAGCACAGGGCACAGGGTAAAGGACAGAGGATGACAAAACGGTGTGAACGGCGGGTTTGTTTGGGTGCAAGCTGCAGCATTTACCTGCAACTGCAATAATGATTAGATTAAACAGCTCTGAATAAGTCAGATTTTTTATCCAGGTTAACGCATTCAATAATATGTTATTGGTGAATTGACAGCAGTTTAATTGCCAAAAGAAAATGTCTGTCCTTAACGGACTATTATACTACCACCAATTCTCATCTCCTGTCGATTAATCGGTGCATTTCTAGTTGTGCCTTTGGTCCATTTCCCACCCTGACCTACGGTAGACGGCTTGTGTCTCTGGCTGCAGAAAAGCCGGCCTTTTGCCTGCCTACCTGTTTGTCGGTTTGGAGAAGTAGAACATGGACACTGCAGAGAGGGAGCCTAGAAGAAGAGAAGGAGCCGAGCCCATCGCCCTCCTTCAAGGCAGCTCAAGGATGCGTGCGTGCGCGTACAGTGCACGTGTCTCCTTTGGTTAGGTTGTATAGTCAGTGCATGAGGAGAGGTGCATGTCAGAAGGGGATTTGACACATGTAGCTGCCTCAGTCAGCTTACATGACCTCCTCTCCCAACGATGGAGAACGTTGACAGTGTCTGGACAAACCCAGCAGCCAATAAAAACGAGGCCAAGACAACATCATACGAGACGCTCCACGAGATAATTCAGATTTGGTAGCATGTCCTTATCATTAGGCATGTCAGAGAGGTTACAGGCAAGTCTCGCCCTTCGGCTGTCATCTTTGAAATGCCCTGGGCAATTATTTAGGAAAATGTAATGGGGAGAAAGCCATAACTGCTGTTTCAATGGTGACAGGACACAGACTGCATACACAATCACCAGTCAAATCTAATAAAAGCATCCTAAAACACTTGGCAGACTAAAGCTCCAAAATAAGGCTGAAAAACCAGTTTTCCTTTAAGATATACTTCTATGGATGCACAATATATTACTTACTTAACCCTATTTCAGACACTCCGCTGAATACATCAATATTTAAGATTCTGTTATTTGGCATAACAATGGAAATAGCAAAAAAAAATAATACTGGTTTTTTTTTGGTGCGACAAAGACAAAAAATAAAAAAGTGGCCAAATCTTTCAAAGACAAGGGCGGCAAGTGGCAAAGTAGTAGAGTGGGACAATAGGTGGTCAAGAACTCACTTGTTCCAACTGCGTTAACTCCTCACCAAGTGTCGAGGTGTCCTTCAGCAAGACACCTAACCCTAACTGCTTCAGGTAGTCAGGTGTCTCCTTGCATGGCTGACATCACCATCGCTGTATGAATTAGCGCTGCAGCTCGATTTTAGTAATCGAGTAATCTACTATTCCAACAATTAATCGATAAATCTAATGTATTTTGCCATTTACCCCAAAAAAATTTACATTCCAGTAAATCTAAATTAGGTAATAACTTTGTTAAAATTATCTGAAGAATCTCACGTTCAAATGTGCGGCGTGGTAACTTTGACACAAGTTGAAATCATGGTTAAAACAAATATTTTAACTCTTTGCTGGCCTCCGTGACAGCATTTACAACCGGAAGCTTGTAGCGCCCTCACACAGAGAAAACATCGACAAGGAGAAGGCAATACGCTTGGTGTAACAACACTAGAATACTAGATACAATACAAAAATGTGTGGATATATTTTTATTAAATTATTTGCCATAGAAACTGCCATTCCGTAGGATTTTTATGCCGTGCCGTCCAGAAAGTGTTTGCCGTGTTCCATGTGAATGCAGCATCAATGTGGTCTACTAATCTGAGTCACCAGAACAGACTGGTGGCTCACAGTCCATCTTCTTTGGGATTTGCATGAATCATATACCTCAGAATACTTTCAGAGGGCTAAACAGGACATTCTAGTGGTTGGCTTTACCTAAACGTTTGCGGGTTTAATCCCAAACATGCCTGGCCTACCTATAAAATGCATTAGCAGACAGGATGCTAAACTAAAGAAAAAATACTACTCTCCCTTTAATGCTATAGGGCTGTGTAGATAACAAATACCGGATCATTTTTTCAGCAAGCACAGAGAACAATAAAATAGCAGACTGCAAGGAGATTGTTGGTGAATTTGACACTGTATTAGCTTACACTTGCTTATTATACATTTAATACTTGTAATTGTACTCCCACTGCAAGTCAGTTTGGATAAACGTAGCTGCTGAATTACATAGATGTAAACTAACTTTGGCATGACACCAAAAACAATGACAAGCAATACTCTACGCTGACATACTCCCCAGAAGAACATTTGCTCGTTAGTTAGCAATGCAGTCAGAAATATTTGCAGAGCCAAAAATTTGAAAGCAGTCAAAATTCTTTAAGAGCAAGCATAATGAGTTGCCGGTACTCAAGTATTCACCTTTTGTATTTCATCATTGTATGTTATGATTGCATCCATGAATGTAGGCGAGACGGTTACACCTACATCATGTTTGACCCATTATAAAATATCTGCTGTAGTAGGCCGACCATGAATCGTCCGCAGGCTTTTTTCCAACCGTTTTGCTAGTGTCTTGTCAAACAAACGTAAAACATTGCATGTTAACTTTAGCTAGCAGTGATGATGAGGTAGCTAATATGGTTAATAGCTACCTCATAAGTGTTTGTGTTCAGCTTCGAGACTGGATTCAAAGACCTGAAAACAATTTTATATTTGTGTGGATTGACTGTAGTTACTGTAATACATTTTCTTAACGCACGCACCCTCTTTAAAACCATGGTTGGAACAGGTAACTTTAGTGCGCGTGGCACAATTGTCATTGTGCGCAGGGATTTCATAACTATCAATCAATCAATCTTTATTTATATAGCACTATTCATACAAATGAATGTAACA
>JAODVN010000023.1:340690-351535 GCA_025434125.1 Chologaster cornuta
CCTGACTCCACCCACTGATCTGAGCCTGACTCCACCCTCAGATCTGAGCCTGACTTCACCCACTGATCTAAACCTGACTCCACCCACTGATCTGAGCCTGACTCCACCCACTGATCTAAACCTGACTCCACCCTCAGATCTGAGCCTGACTTCACCCACTGATCTGAGCCTGACTCCACCCCCAGATCTGAGCCTGACTCCACCCACTGATCTGAGCCTGACTCCACCCCCAGATCTGAGCCTGATTTCACCCCCAGATCTGAGCCTGACTCCACCCACTGATCTGAGCCTGACTCCACCCTCAGATCTGAGCCTGACTCCACCCACTGATCTGAGCCTGACTCCACCCACTGCACAGCTTTGAAAAATGCTAAAACTCTAGTCAAGGAGCTGAGTGAGTTTGGTGGTGGTGAGCGGGGGCCACCAGTAAATGTAACTTAAACAGAACTACTGTTGGACACCAGTCAAGTCCAGGGGCGATTTGTAACGGACATGACGTGTAGAGACATTGTAAGACATTTTAAGACATTCACGTGTCTCGTCACAGTGCAGTGCTAACATTTAGCGCAAAGTGCAGTTACACTTCTGACACGATTCGCGGCCGCTCAGGCAGCAGACAGCGCCAGGCCGCTGGTTCAGCACCGGACAGCATCGCCTCCTAACACACCACACGTGCAGCAGCCTCGTCTCCGTTTCCGGGTCGGCTGAATAAAAGACTGTCCACCCTGGCATCTGTTGCCTGTTCGTTGCCATTCTACGGATGCACCTACCAGCGACTACGACGGTACCGCTCGTCCCGACAGTCACGCCTGTCACCTATTCGCCGCCAGCGCTTTCGACGCTGCACCTTCGCCGCCAGCGAAGTCAACGCTACGTTCTCCACCAGCGGTTGTATAATCACCTGACTCTCATTAAAACTCCGTATTCCCACTCTGATTCTACTGCCTCTGTGTTCCGCGCCTGGGTCTCCCTCACCACTCCGCCTCGTATTCTGACACTTCAAATACAGAGGCAGACTAGACAGGAGGCAGACAACTGGATGTTGACAACAAGGGGCAGGGGAAACACTAGACATGATTAACTAAGGTGGAACACACAACTAACAGGGCAGGGAGTGAAAATGAACAGGCCTGGAACACAAGGGAAATACTGACTGACAGGACAGGGACCGCGGGCATTAAAGCATGAGAACAAACATTTGTTATACTGATGAATGATGAAACCAGTGGGAAATACATATATGAGCAGAATTACATGGTGCATTACAACCTGGGCAGGGATAGTCAAGTAGTCAGGCATTATCTCCTTCAACAAGAAGTCTACCTGCTGATTAATTCTTTCAATTATTCTCACAGCAAGTTGCTTGGATACTATCCATACTATTTGCTACAGTAGAGAGGATCATTGGAGAAAGGAAGGCTGAAACCGAGGTAGTGGACTTTTGATCCCTACTGTATATTATTTACCAATATCTCTTTTGTTTTCTTCTAATTTTGTGTGATTTGTAGAATGTGTCTCAATATTTAGTTAGGGCTACATTTTAGTGCCTTATGTAAAGCAAAATATAGACTAATAGTAAAGATAGTCATCAAACCGTGCACACTTTGAGCTCTGGGAATAGAAATAACTAATATGCTGTAACTAATTGGACCCCATGAACTCTCGTTTGTGGAACCACCCTTTGATAAACTTGAGGTAGCTACATGTTTAGAAAATACGATTATTCAAACCACTCAAATCATACAGTAATATACTTGTGATGTGAGTGATGCACAGTGCCTCTTGTTTAAAGGTTGTCATCTGATATCTCTGTGCGCAAGCATTGTGAGGTCGGGAGGTAAAGGGAAGGCCGGAGCTTCTGAGAGCGCTGATAAAACAACGTCAAGTGATGTTTGTCAACAAACTTTCACCAGCATTGCTGATTCCTCCTTTAACTCACAACCAACATGCCTTCCTCCATGTGGGATATAAGCTCTACAAAGCCGTGACACTGCAGGCATACACAATCAGATGGATTACATCTGTCTTGTCGGTATGTCTTGCTGTACATCCATTCAACTGTTGGTACACAAGTCCCTACTGACACTGAAGTCAGTTCACTGTAATGCACGACGATATGATGAGAATGTGTTTGTCAACTATGACTCTTAACGAATGAGATTGTCTTTAAAAAAATGTATTTTGCTGGTCATGTTGACTTTAACAATGAAGTTTATATAGGTTAAGCTTGTATTTGCTGAAACACTTGTTTGTTTTATTCAGCTAAACAACACTGAAATGTAGATGTGTCAGTAACAGATTTAAAATGCATTATTTCATTACGCAAGATTCTGTCTTGGTTTAATACAAAACCATGTGTATGTTTTATAGTTGGAGGCAAAACACTATTTCTGTTCAGGTATTATGCTTTGAACATTAACAGAAATTGACATTCTTATCACAACTTCATTTTATTACAAAAAGACACGTTGCCATCAGTGACCTAGACGTTCTTTTACTGTAGCAAATTACCGTAGCATGTGTCGCACTGCAGGGCATTCTATAATTACTGGCTGCATCTGCATGCAGACATCTGGACGCTGGATGCTCTGCGGAGAAAGTAACCAGCTCAGCTGCTGAAAGAAATATGTGAAAATATTTATCTTGTCTAAATCAGTGTTCCCTGTTCACGCATACCTTATCACAACCTGTCATCTGTGATTGTGTGATTTGGTCTGTGTGTCTGATTTTATAGTGAAAATAGCCCAGACTGACATTGTGCTCCATATGTTCCCTTCATGGGTGTCTGTGACCCCATAGCACATATTGTACAGCTGTTATATTCAGGCCTAGTTGCTCCCTCCAGGGAAGTTGTTTCAGAGATTCACAGAAGCACACACTGAATGTTCCAATCAATGTTTGGACTATAGTTGTTAAGTCACTGATATAATAAAGACAGGAAAAGCAAAAGAGGACTATTTCTACATTCATTGTTTTTATTTGTTCTTCTTTTAATGTAGTTTACTTGAAATGTTTAAACTTAATTGGATGGTTTGTCAATCAAACCTACGAGAATTGATTGCGACACTACATTTGACAACATTTCACTTCTCAGAACTCTTGGATTCCACACAGACACGTACAAAATTAATTATTTAGTATTTCTTTTATTTTTGTAAAAAAAACATAAAAAGTTCTGTTAACATGCAACTTGCATTTTTTATTTAATGATATAGAGAGAAAAATGTTAAACCAATGCCTATTCATATAAATGTTCTCTTTTTGTCTGTACAAAATGCATAGAAAAACACAAAAACAGATAAATGTATGTATCAGATATTGTGCCGATACTACCTCTGGCTTTACACAGCCCAGATGGTTAACTTTGGAAAACACGAGATCAACACATCCTCATTATTATCCAGTCTTAAGTGTTTGAACACACACAATCTTTAAACATCAACAGACATTTTCTAACATTGAGTCTGTATTCATTTCATTTCTCAGTAAAGTCAGTGACAAGACGTCATCTGATAAATTATGATTTTATTGATTCACGATTAAATACACAGTTTTTAAGTTTAAAATGCCAAAACCTAATGCCATTAGGTCTTCCTCTAACAAATTGCCAGGAAATAATAGCACCTGCAATTTCACAGAATAAACCTTGCCATATACCTTTACTTGCATCTGCCCAGCTCGCTAAATAAACTTATTTATTTTCTAAATAAAATGTGTATTTGTGCATAAATTAAATCTATACATTTGATCCACTTAAACAATTATGCTACATTCCAGAGAACTTTGAGGTCGGATAATTCCCAGTTGTAATTTCCGATTTCTGACCTCTGAACCTTCTGTGCAGTAAACGTAAATGAAAAACATGGCTGTCAAATAAAATTGGCGACATCCTTTGAAATGTTTGCCATTATGGTAACGTACTTTTAAAAACTGGCAAATATATTTTGCATTGCCTTTTAATTTATGGTATTGTTTAGGCCAGATGTCTTCAACTGGGGGTGCAGGACCCCCTCAGAGGTACTGCAGGGGGTCCTCCAAATAATTTAATCCAATGTAAATGTCAGAAAATATTCATTAATGTAAGTACAACATGTGCCATATATAACTCGATTATTTTAATTGTTTAGTTAGTGGCCTTTTATACATGCTACTATAGGCCGCCCTACACAATATTGTTGGCCTGACAACTAAATATTTTATACCATACTGTATGTGATATATTTCACCTGTGCAATGTCTCTATCAGCCAAGGGGTTCTTGGCCCAAAAACCACTGAAGACTGCTGGTTTAGGCTGCTTAGGCTCATGTGCCTCCATGGGCGATGCCATCATTGCATGACGTCAAACTGGAAAGTCTGGGTAGTTGGATGGAATTGCGACTTTGAATGGCGTTCTATTGTAGGCTGCTGGTTCCAAAGGTTTAAGTTGTCTGGAATGCAGCATTGGCACATATTGTAGGTAGGTCGAGAGCCATTTTTGTATTTAGGCTAACTTCTGGGAACTATTTTAAGGCTTCGTTGCTGTGGAAAAACGGTCCATTGGAGTAAACGGCGATGACGCGACTCTCTTTTTACATGGCTCTGGTTGGCCTACACTCATGGATTGCAAAATAATGCATCCACTACATTTCCTCCCCTTTTAACACAATTTCTGATCAGCGATCTTTATGACACTGTTTTTTAATAGGGGAATCCTAGACACAAATCAAAGCTTGTTCCTTTAACTCACTTCCATGACAAGAGGCGACTATATATCCCTGGGGCATTTGCAGAACAGTAGCCTGATTATATACCAAAATACCCCTCACCCTCAAAATTACATGAATAACATCCAAACAACATTAAATGTATTTGGAAATGTTAGATGCCCCCGACAAAACCACGGGAAATACAGATTTTGTTTTAGCAGAGTGGGCTTTTGAGTTTCCCGTCCTCTTCAATTGCCCCAGAAAAACCTAACAGCTGCCTCAAGTGCGCCCAGCTGTCCATCCGCAGAATGTCCCTCCGCCAGCTTCATTTACATTCAGCAGATTATTTTATCCAATGTGACTTGTTCCAGTACAACTATGCGATCAGAGGTAAGGCGTCGCTCAAGGATGTTTATTTGGCCTGCAGTGAAATCGGACAAGACAATGTGGAGCGCTGCTCGAAAAGCGGCCGGCTGCTTGCTCTGCTAGGCCTTCAGGCACACATCTCGTCACGTGGGGGAGATCCAGAGACTAAACTTTCTGAACATTTACATGTGAAAGCAAAGTATTATTTGCAGTAATACTAATGAGTATTGAAGTATGAAACTCAATGTAATATTTCAAGTAAGATTTACCTATACGCATAATTACACTGGCTGCTGTTCTATTATTCCGATTTCCATTACATTGAATCTAAAGGTGCGGTCAGTGATTCTGGATAAACACTGTTGATATTAGAACCCATCATGGGGGAGCGTCTGAGTAGAGGTGTTTTTGGACAGACATTGCCAAATCTTGTCTAGTGTTGTTTGAGTTTACATTTATAGAGCCAGGGCTGTGTAGAAACACAAGATTATATTTCAGTGCACACACAGCTAGCAAGCTATGAGGACATACTGACTATTTGGTAAAAGGGGTTTTATCTTGTAACTTCTACTTATATTCATACTTCGCTTGTAACTTGAATGCTCGTAAGTATAAGTTTCACAATTTTGTATTTGTTCATTGTTTTTATCTAGACGTTTCTTACAGCTACACATAAAATATTTACACCGATATGTCACAGCTCTGCATATTGTTTTCTTCATGTAAATATGTTTACTCAACGCATCCATATTATAAAAATAAACTTTTGTCATATCTCGCATATATACTTCTGAAAGGCAATTAAAAGGTAATATCCACAAATGCTTACACAACTATTTTCTGAAAACTAAATGTTTTCATTTTTTTGTATGTACAAAATCAATATCGAAAAGAAGCTATTCATGAAAAAAATCTGTTCCAAACTTAAAAAAAAATAGGACATTACAAAGCAATTGGAAAGCTTTTACTTTTGATCTTGTCTCAAACATCAAAACACGTAAAAAAACCCCACTAAAAATACATGCTGATTTTTCAAAAAGGATTGGTCTGAGTTAGGCTTATTGTTTTTCAAGAGGAGTAGCATGGCCACAGTATTCCAAAGCTACATAAAAACAGGCACCGGGCCTTTTTGTAGCATAGAGAAATATATTGGCACTGTCACAAACAGCTGTTTGGTCTTTCTATAGTAAGTAATGGCTTTAAGACTTCTCCATTACAACAACAAGCACATTTTCCCATTTCAGCCATGTAACACTAAGACTGGAAGACTTTGAGGTGCACAAGGCTTGTACAAAGAATAGGAATACTTGGGAAGGTTAGGGTTGTTGGATGAAGGTAGCATTGGCAACTGGCAACTACTCCTGAATAGAAGCCACCCCAGAATTCTCCACCAGGGGGCAGTCCGTAACAAGGCAGATGGTACCCGAGCTCTGAGAAGCCTTGTAAAATAGCTAAGAAAGGTCACAAGGAATAACTGACAAGAGGTTCAAGAAAAAAAAAAAAAAAGAAGAGAAAAAAAAGGCCTCAACTTGATTGATTAAGAATCTTCTTATTTCAAGAAGAGAATATCCAAATTGTCATATTGAAACCTAAGCTGTTTATTTTGTTGTTCGCCGTACTCATAGGTTCCTCCTGGGTGTCAGCTGAAGTAGCACTCATTTGTGAAAATACACACTAAACATTCACAAAAAAACAAACCAATCACAGTAACATCAAAAGACCTTGGAGAGACTGCCGAAATAGACAGTTACAGGGCAGGACCACAGCTGATGAAAGCTGACGGAAGCCTTTAGGGAAGGTGACAAAAGTTGCCAATGCATCATACTGTCATTGCTATAGGTGCCATCTGTTTGCTTGTTGGTTTGTTTGTTTTCTTTTTACATTATTTTGTCATTGCATTTGGTTGCCTGTGCATTGTTTTGACAATCTCGTACAAAAGTCATTACATCAGATTGGGTTGCCGGTTCAATAATATGGATATGGCATTGATTTTGCATCAAGTTCGTTTAAGCATTCTGAGTCAGGAAGATACTTTTCTGAGTTAATGTTGTCTTGTGACGCCCCACAATAATAGAGTGTGTGCCAAAGGGCCAGACATCCACAACCACTAGCAAAGACAAACCTGGGATCAATCAGAATGGCAAGCAAACTCATTATCGATCAGCCATTGTTTTTTTCAGCTCAAAATGCCCTACTGCATGACGTGAGGATTACAAGGCGTAAACAACAGACTGTTGGCTCGTAGTTACTTTGAACCAGTGTGATCTTTCAAGTTAGACAGTGGCAAACCACAATAAAATGCTGTCTGCAACACCACAAGGAGTCTTAACACCTTTGAAGAAAACACAAACGTAGGTGCGTTCAACATTGGCGAACGCATTTGCTTTGAACATGACGTTTTTTCTATAAACATTCCAAAATTATTAGATTTGTCCAGTGTGTGTTTGCCGAGAACTACCACCCTTGTGTTTGCAAACGCTCGCGGTGACATCAAAGCAATTCTGCCAATTCTGAACGCACCTCAGGTTTTCCCCCTCCAGCTTGCAGGATTTTTGAAGGCACCTCGGTATTTAAAGGTACACTCACTTTTTGCGTTATAGTACCTCGGGAATCCCAAAGTTTTGCCGCAGCTCAGACACAACCTCGCTGTAGCGTGTATGTGGCAAATGGGTGGGGGGAATCAGAGTGCTGTAGAGGAGAGGTAGGGAGCAGTTTAAGCCATTCACTACTTGAGTGTATTTAGTCTCAACCACAAGACTTCTGGAAACAAATAGAGGATCCTACCTTTAAATAGAAACAGATCATTTAGCAATGGGATCGCCATACCCTTCATAGAGTGTTCGTATATTCACAGGTGTTTGTGCATGCGTGTGTGTGTGTGCGTGCATAGGATTAAATCCATACAGAGGGCTTGCCCTCTGCTGATTTGCTGCTGTTGCTGCTGCTGTTGCTGCCGCCGCCAGTGCTCCCTTTCCCGTGTTTAAAGCGCTGCTTGCGCTCCTTGTGGGGCTGAGGCTGCGGCTGCCCCTGGCCGATGTTGCTCTGGGGCTTGTCGTCCTGGCCGAGGTCCTCCCCGCCGAGCTGCTCCGTCGTGGTGGCCCGGTGCTGCTGACTGTACGCCTGTATAGCTGCCTCCAGCTGCTCGTGGGCCTGCTGGATCATGTCCTTGTTTAAGGCCACGCGGGCCTCCCCGCCCGTGGGGAAGTTGTCCTCGTTGCTCCCGAACTGCTGCTGCTCCTCCTGGGCGATGTTGGCCCGGTTCTGCTTGCACGCCATCTTGGCGTTGCTCAGGTCCGTGTAGGGGATCTGCTCCGGCTTCACCACGATGTTGTAGCCGGGCGGGGCGGACGGCGTGTTCCAGGAGAACGGGTATCCCACATAGTCGCCGCCGCCGTCCTCCACCGCCGCCGACGCCACCGCGGAGCCCGTCTCGGGGTTGCCACCGCCGCACGCCGCCCCGTCCGCTCCCCCTCCGCCGCCGGCTCCAGCCCCCAGCAGTCCCAGTTGGTACTCGTCCTCCGGGGACTGCCTTTGCCTACGCCGGCGCCGCAGGACGTCGCAGACGGTGCCGACTCCCAGGTGCAGCATCTCCCAGACGTTGAGGGCGAGGCAGAGCAGCGTGACACCGTACATGATACGTAGGAAGATGGTCTTCTCCGTGGGCCGCGACACGAAGCAGTCCACGCTGTGCGGGCACGGCTCGCCCGAGCACACGAACACGGGCGCCACGCGGAACCCGTACAGCGCGTACTGGCCCGCCAGGAAGCACGCCTCCAGCACGGTGCGCGTCACCAACTGCAGCACGTAGATCCGCATCAGGCCCTCGTCCTGGATGCGACGCCGGCCGTCGTGGCGCACCCTGGGCCGCGGCGTAGGCTGCAGCGGGTCCCGGGGCCTCCGCGGAGGAGGTGGCTCCATCTCGGGCACCTCGTAGATCATGGGGTCGTCCTCCTGGTCCTCCTCAGCTTCCTCTGAGCCGCGGGGATGGAGGTGATGCTGTCGCTGCTCGCCGAAGCATATCTTCTTGGGCTTGCGGTGGTGGGCGTAGCCAGCGGCGCACCCCGCCCTTCCCCCGCCTCCAGCCCCGCCCTTGGCTTCCTCGTGCCGGGCGATCTTGTTGACGGCGTACCCCATGTACATGAGGGACGGCATGGCCACCAGGATGATCTGGAACACCCAGAAGCGCACGTGGGAGAGCGGCGCGAAGGCGTCGTAGCAGACGTTCTCGCAGCCCGGCTGGCCCGAGTTGCAGATGAACTTGCTCTGCTCGTCGTAGTAGATGGACTCGCCGCCCACGGCCGTCAGCACGATGCGGAAGACGATGAGCACGGTGAGCCACAGCTTCCCCACGAAGGTGGAGTGGTTGTGGATCTCCTCCAGCAGCCGCGTGAGGAAGCTCCAGCTCATGGCGTCACTGGACGGTGGGGCAGACAGGGTCCCGCACTCGCCTGCTCACAGACTCTGCATTAGAGGGGGGAGGAGGAGGTAAGGTGTGGAGGAGAAGGGAAGGAGGGGGACGGGTGCACAAACGGACAGAGAGAGACATGACGTTACTGTATTTGTATATACGCTCACAGACAGTGTTGTTACAGCCAATTAAAGGTAGAGTCATCGATTGTAAGCTAAGACAAGCTTTGGGAAATGTTGCTGAAATAACCCGGTGTTTCTACACCGTCTGGCTCTGAACATCAACAAACGGGTGCAGATCGCACCACAGAACAACAATTCCCCGGCCTTGTCAATGCATTTCCGATGACTGACCTCTATGGGAGTACCCTGTGGCATTGAAGGGAATGTGTTCCTGTTTTGGTTTGAGTTCAAATATTATGTATTATTCATTATTAGGTTGCAGGATGGGCTAGTGGTCTGGGTGTTGGGCTCCCAGCCAGAAGGTTGTGGACTTGAACCCCGTTGTTCACCTACCTGTAAGCATCCTTGAGCAAAAGGCCTAATCCTTAACTGATCCCGGTGGTTGGTGGCGCCTCGCATGCCAGCAATTGCCATGTGTGTGACTGGGTGAATGTGAGCCAAAATACTGTAAAGCTGTTTGAGTGTCTGAAAGGTTAGAAAAGCGCTATATAAATACAGTCCATTTACTAACAAGCTCCAGAACAATAATGAAAAAAGTTTCCCAATTCCATATTTCTTGAAGTGAAGTTGAGCCGACATAGGTTTTTCTAAAGCGCACTAATTCTCAATTAATCTTTCTCCTTCTACCTAGAAGTGTTCGGAATTAATACGCACATGCTCAGCTTTGAACCTAATGTGATACAGTTGTCAAGTTTGTGCTTTTCTGGGATTTTAGGGTGTGGAAAAGAGGATCTTAGTGTTAAAAAACACCATCAGAGCATTGAGAAATGCAGGAGACGTAATCCCAAAAGGGGAAAGTGCTATCATAAGACCCATGCACACATTTTTCTTTTATAACACCCGCTCTCGATCTTACAGAAATAAATCATTTTACTGAGCCGTATGTTGTGTGAGGTGCATTTTGCAGGATTGTTTTAACTGCACTGGTTCACCCTGGTTGTCATATTATAGCTGTATTGTATGTGAAGAGCTGGTTCTCTAAGGGTGCACAATATATTTACTCAATATGTTGTCGTAATGTCACCTTACGCAATATCATGTCAAAAGTTGCTCCCATTGGCTGTGTGTTTGATTTAGATGTTATAGTAAGATGTGTGGCTGAGGAATACAATGGCACAATGTAGATCGTAGATGAAACATTAGTGGCCAAAGAGAATGCCTCCTTGGTAGCTTGGAATTACTGTTGTTGTACCAGTCCAATAT
>JAODVN010000023.1:362332-373221 GCA_025434125.1 Chologaster cornuta
TGCACATAAAAAAAGTTAAAGTTAAGGAATTTAAATAATTCAATTGACAAAGTGAAACTCATATCATTGAAATAGTTCACACCTGTATTTGTTTAATCTTGATTATGGCTTGCAGTTCATGAACAAAGAAAACAAAAATCTAACAATTTTCAGAAGGCAAACATGTATGTATTATAATTCCTTTTTTAACTTTTTTTTCTGGAGATACTGAATTTGGGGATTTCATGAGCTGTAAGCCATAATCATCAAGATTAAAACAATTACAGGTTTGAACTATTTCACTTTGGGTGCAATTACTCCACAATTTAAGTTTTATTTTGTCAATTGAATTATTTAAATTACTTAACTTTGTGATGCATGTGTACTTTGTTGAATTTCCAGTACTACAATTAAAATATGATAATTTCTACAATGTAAAGCATTATAAATGTCATGTTAGTTACCGGCAAAACACATTTCTTATGCATTGTAAATGCAGATGAGTATTTGTGCATTTAAATGCGATATGTTATTGGCCTGAAAAAAAAATAAAGCATTTTAGATTTGATTTGGTCAAGATTACTAATCAAACTTTTAACTATACTGATGAAATAAAAGCTGTTTTCCCTGAATATATGTCAATAGTGGAAACATTGCCATGAGAGATCTTGCATAAACATCACTCTCCTCTGTAAGAACTACCAAAATATTAGAAAGCTCTGATTGCATGTTTGTATGAGCCAGAGAAAAGCCTTAACTCATGTTAACATGTAGTTAGCACTTATCATTTAAGTATTCACCTTAGGTGTTTACATTACAGAGTATTTACACAAAACCTATGGTATGTCCCAAACATTCCAATGTATCCAAGCAACCACTGTAAAACTTGTATCAGAAGCACATAGGTTTTTTAAGCTTCATAATCGAGTCATGAGTCTACTCTCATTAGCAGGCAGGTTGATATCATCGTACAGCATCAATCATCTGTAGATCCGTTTATGATTGAGGTCAAGACTGCTTCTCTTAAATTTAATTTACTGTAGGACCCCCGACCGTTCTTAGATGAGTATGAAGCAGACGTGTTCATCCTCATTTAGGGGGTGGACTGACTGAGCCTCGTGAGGCCATCCCGATCTCACAATCTTCAGTTTGACTTCGATCTTGGAACTCGTGGCGTTACAGGCCTGTGTCCAGGCTTGTGTGTGGCCAATCAGCATGGCACTGCTAGTTACGAGCGTGGCTTAGGTGTGACCAAGGAGACTTGAGAACAACTCAAACAACAATGGCGGGTCCCTACAGAGATTAACGTAGTAGATGATGCATAGTATCAGCTTTAGTAGAAGAACTTCTCTCAATGGAAAACATGTTTTCACTCTTCTACCAACTATTCTACTGCAAGGGTGGATAACCATGGACGCACAGGTTCGTCCAATCACATGCAAAGTCTTTAGACTTTTTGCTCTATTAAAACCGTTTCAATGGACGGTTCCCCAGATATCTGGCGTGTCAGGTTAATTATAACCTACGCTTGTGTGGCCATCCAGACCTCCTGAGCTCTGCTAAAAAGGCTTGATAGGCTCCATGGGAGAACACTCACAGTAGAAGCTGTGCCAATAGTTGTCAATTAAAGTCATTAGCAGCAAGTGACTGGAGAACCTTAAACCAAGCAAACGTGCCAAGCACTTTCTAAACAAAAAGACACTTAAGAGAGACAGGAGACAGAGAGAGACAGACAGACTGACAAAGAGACAAAGAGAGACACTGTGACAGACAGACAGACAGACAGACAGACCGCCAGTGACCTCAGCGGTGGCCCTACCTGGATATTCTTCTCACAGTCCGTCTGCTGGTGCAGGACCAGCTCGCTCTCCAGCACAAACTTCTTGCCGCACTTGTCGCAGATCTGCATGCGGCGGTGCGTGACGTTCACGTGCTTCTCCAGGTACCAGCGCGTGTTGAACACGCGGGGGCACTTCTCGCACGCCAGCACCTCCTTCTCCCCCCCGCCGCCGGTCGCCGTGGCGGAGGAGGAGGAGGCGGCAAGCATGGTGGAGGCCCTGGCTGTCCTGTGCTTCCTCTTGGGCGGCTCCATGCGGCGCCGCCGCTGCCCCCTGGTGGTCACGCCGGCGGCCGCGGCAGCAGCAGTGCCGCCGCTACGGAGGCTCTTCCTCCTCTGCTGCTGCTGCTGGCCTGGTGGGGCGACCCGGGCCGCTGCCCCGCGACGGGCCCTCTTGGGCCGCGACTGCCAACTGTCCGCCAACTCCTCCTCCTCCTCCTCGATGTCATCATCCTCCTGAGGGCTCTCGTCTTCGTCGTCTTCATCGTCTTCCTCGTCGCTCCCGGCTCTCTCGGCGTCGTCTCCAGGGCCGCCGGCCTTGCCGTCGCCCTTGGACACGTGGAGCGTCTGGTTGTTCAGGTTGACCTCCACGATGATCTGCTCTCCCTTGAAGCCCTCCTCCTCCTCCTCATCTTCATCATCATCATCCTCCTCCTCATCCTCTCCTTCATCCTCCTCTCCATCCTGCGAGTCCTCGGTATCTTCGCTTTCGTCAGAGGTGTCCCCGTTGTGGGGCGGGGCCCCCAGCTGGCCGCCCACGGCACCGTCACCTCTGTAGTACTGCTGCTGTGCCAGCGGTGGCGCTGCTGCTGCTGCTGCTGCTGCTGTGTGCTGAGCGGGCGGGTGACAGAGGCCCGGCTCCGCTGCGGCCGTGCCGGCAGGCTTGGCGGCCATGGCGTCGTTCACGAGCACGGAGCGGGGCTTGCCCCCGGCCTCGCGCAGCGCGCACCCCTTCATCCCCGTTGGCTCGGGGTCCGCGGGGTTGAAGAGCGACAATGGGGCCGGGGCCTCATGCGCCCCGCGCCCGTCCTGCTGGAACGCCCTCGCCCCGCCCGAGGCGGGCTGAACCTCCTCCTTGAGGCTCTGTCGGGATATCATGACGCGGGAACGGAGGGACGCTCGTGGTAAGGAGGGGTAGGGGGAAGCGCACACTAGTCCCCCACCCCCCCCCTGCTTCTAAAGTGAAAAGGACGAGCGGGGCTCAGCCCGACTCAAACAGAGCGTCCATGTTGTCCACGCTGGGGAGGATAAGAGCGATGATATACAGCCTGCACCGTGTTGTTTTCCATAGGATTCACAGTCGGGTAGCAAGTCCTGCGATAAGCGGCTGAAATCTGAGGTGTTCCCTCTCAGAGTCTCTCTAAACCTCAGAGCAGGCAATGATGAGCGAATTGCCATACATGGAGCTGCAGTGATGTCTGTGTCTCGCGGAAACAGCCATTTACAACATGCTTCCTGTGAAATTGAACAGAAAAAGAGCCAGGTTAGAAAGGAGGTTCACCTCCTCTCCAAAACAGGGGTGTCTCTGTTGTGAAACCAGCAGGTTGTAAACCAAGATGTGGCGTAGCGTCACATTTGACCACAAACTTAGCAGTACGGCGCATGACTCAAAACCTTGCTCCGCTCTACTGAAGTGAATAGAAGTGAAACTATCGCAGAAGTTAAAGACATTTCACAAGCCAAATATCAAATATCTTGAGGTCAAAACTTGAACACTCCGTCGTAAACAAACCGTAGAGCTTCTAATGTGTGCCGGATATTCTGTTTATGCATCAAGGAATTTCTGAAGATGCATAAACTTCATTAATTGGCCATTAACTACCGTCTCAAGGTAAACTGTGCTGATAGAGGCCAAATGCAAAGCACTGTCATTATAGTTTGTGGTTTATAGTATAGTATAAACCAAAATCTCTCACACACACACAAAAAATTATAATTACAAATAACATTTGGGAAAACATAAACTGTCAACGACAATGTTAACACTTCAAAATAATAAAAAGGAACCGAGTTTACACCCAACTGTAGCCTGCAAATTAAATTGCGTGCGCGCACGCACACACACCCCCACTTCTGATAGCAGGCCAGAATAATCAACCACAACTCAGGAGCGTGTATTTAAAGAACCACAGGAAACTGTCTTTCAGCCTTTCAATGGTGTATGAATACAAAGTAGATTTGCATATATATGCACTGCACACCAGACAAGTAAAATCAGAAAAGTGCAATCAGATGATACAGTATATGGATGATGGGGAAATTAATTCCTCATCTCCCACAGGGGCTTGTGCATGAATACAAACTTTGCTATGAGAATACACACAACTCTTAAGTAGGTGTGTCGCAATTGTAACAGCTGCCGGTTGACCTGGCATGTCTTGCAGACTTTTGCAGGCATGGCATGCGACCGAGTGAACCCCAAAGAATGTACATAAGAAACAGCCACACTTTCTTACAGTAGCTTCAGACAATGAGCTCACTCTTCTGCTGCATATCATTTATAAAAACACATTTAGTCAGAAACATAATAAAAATAAACATAACTTCAGTTGAAATTTAAAATTACAAATTCATGTTTTGTTCTGAATATAGAGTAATGTGTGCAATTTCATTTGCATTAACTGTAATTCATAAACAAGCCTTTTTTTCCCACTTTGTAACAAATATTGTAGCATTCAATGCATAACAAATGGTGCTGTTGCATTTGAATATTAAACCTTCATGTCTGCAACCTATGCTTTGTGCCACAATAGCTGCATCCTCTCTGACAATGTTGCAGGCACAATGGGGTCTCCGGTGATCAGAAGAGATTAAAGAAAAGTCTTCAAGCTGGCTATACTTGCTTTTTACAGTGCAGACATGATATCCAAGACCGTGCTTGCATGTAAATGCTCATTGATGATGTATGTGCTGCTAATGTAAATGCTAACGTCTTCCTTTTCTCAGAGAAGCAGCCATGTTTTAATGGGATGTGAATGTGATCTCTTATGCTATTGCCCAGTGTTAAACTGTTCAATCGGTTAAGAAAAGCAGCAAAAGAATCAGTGAAGCACAGCTGACTGACAGAATTGTTCTTGAATTATGAAACCCAAATCAAACAAAACTAAAATGTCCAAATGGTTAGTCTTTGATTGTGGCAAAAAGTGAAACACATTCCATTCTGTTGACGTAACTGTAGATTAGTTTACCTTTCGTTATATTAAAAGAACATAATAAAATGCAGTTAAAAAGGAGAGTACAAACTGCTTTAGAAGTAGAAAAACCTTACAGGAAACAGCAACAAGTTTAGCTTGCGTGTTATGTCTGTTCAAAGTCAGCTTTGAAGAGACCGGCGGTGGGTCACGAGTGATTTGACCTGGGTCGACCTGATTTCATATAAATGTTCTACTTGCACAATAGGCGACTAGCACAATGGCTCTGAACTTACCCTAGTTAGCCACACTCTCCTCTATTATCCCATACATCTGTATGTACAGCACCTCCCAAACGTGAGTACACCCCTCACATTTTGGTAAATATTTGATTAGAACTTTTCACCGCAGAAATTACCCTTTGATACAATGTAAAGTAGTGTATGTACTGCTTGTATAACAGTGTAAATTTGCCATTCCCTCAAAACAACTCAACACACAGGTGTACTCACATTTGTTGCCAACGGTTTAGACATTAATGGCTGTGTGTTGAGTTGTTGTTGTAAAAGCTGTACACTCACTACGTTGTAGAAAAGTGTCAATTATTCAGTGTTGTCACATTAAAAAATTATAATCCAATAGTTACATAAATGTGAGGGGTGTACTCATTTTTGTGAGATACTGTATGTATGTCTGTCCATAATTTGCTATAACATTAACCCTTTGTTCCGCTCGTACCCCCTGCCCTCCCAATAAGCATGTATTATTTTATCGTGTACATTCCCAAACGATTTGATTTCATTGTATATTATTTCTAAAATGTTTAATACTGTCATATACAACTTAAATGTTTTATATTAATCTTTATACTTGCCTATGTACTACAATACAATATGTCCTTGAGTGTTTTGATAGGTATCCTAAAATAACATTATGACCTTCATCATGACGACAGTCAGCAGCACTACATATTAGATCCATTCATTCATGTTGACACTACAAGATGGCATCCAAGTCAGATGTACAAGTCAGTCCGCTAGTCATTTTCAATCTACTTTGCAGCAGTAGTGTGAACCACCTGTACACACCCTTATACACGTCATCGGCATGCAGAAGACAGCCGTTCATGCCTTCTGAGATTTGGACGTCTGCTCTGAGCATTAAGAGAACCAGTTGGGGTGGGGGGGAGTCTGACTGACCACTGCAGCTCCCATGGCTGCTTGAGACCAGGCTGATAGATCACACCATATGAACACTGACTTATTATAGCTGAAACTCACCATTATAGTCACTTGTTGTACTTGGTTGTTTTGCCTTAAGGCTAATGCATGACTAAGCCTATATGACATGATTACGGCAATAAGAATTAACTCCTTTAAAAAAATAAAATTGGGCTTTTTACATGATAACTTAAAGGACCCATTCCATGAAAACCAAGTATTTGTGGTTGTTTTTGGCATTAGCAATGTTGATGTGACATGGACAAGTGCTTGGGCTTTCAACGTGGACTGTTCCCTGGTCTGTATTTGACATGAAAGGAAAAGAGGTGGATGTGGGGAAACAGGCGTATGTTATATAGATGACTACATATAGATTACTACAGACAGTTTGTTAACGCACCTATGAGGACATGGCCACCTTTGTAGTATTCAGCTAAATATACAAGGTAAGGGCACAAACCTTAAGTACAACTTTAATGTTCAGCCCTAGATTTGCAGGTGACCAAATCTGTAAATCCAGTATTTGATAGTAATAACAACGATACGAGATCGGAAATCGGTCCCTGAAATAGATGGATCTGTATCCGTGACAATTGGACAGTTGTAACTGATCCATGGGGCTGATCAAATTAAATTAATTTACACATGTAGGTCTACTGTCAAACTTTAGCCGTGTCTAACCTACTCATGCCACACTATCAGCAGCACGTTTCAAACTTCATTCAACACTGGAATCGGATTGGTACTCGGTATCGGCCAATACCCAAAGTGCCGGAATCTGATAGGCTACCGTAGCATAAACACAACTCGAGTCTGCAGGACAGGCATAACAGTGGAGCACTGTGCACATCAATAACTACATTAGCTTAATATGCAATTGTTCAGTAACAGTAAATTGATTAGAAATTGGCTGCTTAAAAAATTTGTAGATTTACTTTACCTAAACATTGCTCGTTGATAAAGAAGCACTCACGGGTGTCATACAGTAATTGCATCCCCCGCCGGAAAAAGATAGCCGTTTTTGGTAGTGTGAGAAATAATTCTTTAATCTGGATCAGTGATCAGTCACAGGAGCAAAATATTCAGTCAAACATTGGGGGAGGGACAGTCAGAGACAGGTATGAGACATTTCATTAGCAGGCTACAGGCTACAGGAACAGTACTGTAGCCAGGAAATGACAAGTTTGTTGGTACAAGGCAGTTCTACTATCTGATTGGTCAGATCGGTTTATTTCATACAAGGCAAGTGGAATGGATTTGGCAAATCGGCTGGCCAAGCTTTGAAACATGGGAGCAGAGGTTAGCGCACAACCTCAGTCACGTCGATGTTATGAATACCACGATATGCATGTAAAACATTATTGTCCCCCCATACAATTACTCAGTTGATCAGTTATATCATGCAAAACATTTAACTTTATGTCCGTGATAATAACAAAGAAAGTATGTATTTAACTTTAACGTTTCTTGTTTAACCGAATGTCACTGTGTTGTTGCTAGCAGCTAGCCAACCATTTATCATAACTCTGCTGTAGTGGCAAGAAGGGCTGTGGTTTTGTGCTATGTAACCCATCATTCATTAATATATGCGTATGGGTGGTTATGGCAAGGGTGGCTGCCATGTAGTGCTATGGTATAATTGAACCTTAATTTCCTTCACAGGGCTATGTGACTAAGCTGCTGCTGTGTTTACGTGGTTGACACAAACAACAACGAACTACATTCTGCCTCCCGTATCCTTTACTGTTGTCTGAAGCGTGAGGCAGAATTAATGTGTAGTAATATGAAAATAAACCATATGTGGTTCAAAACACAGAACTATGTTCAAACCACGTCTGAGTATTAGCAGTCAGCAGAAAAGCAGATTTAACCTCATGTCAAAGTCTGGGCGGGGTGGGCAGTGCCTTGTTAAATTTAAGTCACTGAAAACGGGCCGTTATCTAGGAGTCGTGGTATGATGGTGATTTTCCACATAAGCTATGTGGTATTTTCACCTAAGCTTGTCAACTACATTGCCAAAGAGGTCAAAGAACTGTGTTAGCAAGTGAAAAGGTGCATGAAATTACTCCTTTTGAACCTGAGAAGGATGCAGATGTTGCCAAATCAATACAAACAAAATGGGCGCAGATGCGTTTTTTCATAACAGGTGTGTAACCCACATTTTGTAAAATGTATGCACGTGTTTATCAGTAAGAATGATGAGTCATTTCAGAGCCTCATTCAAAGTGAAAGAACAAATTCTTTGATGTGGTGAGCAGGAGCAGTATCTGTGGTAATTAGCCTACGCCTTTTAGCAGAGACGATCTGTAGGTCAAATATAGTGGAATGATCATATTTGGTATAGCTTTCAAAAATTAACCTTGCTCCTTTGCAAAGACAATAAAAGGTCACCATCAGAGATTTCCAGTATATTTCTAGAATCGAGTCAGCAATGCATTATTCAAGAAATAAATTATATATAAACATAAGAATTACATTAAAATAATTGCTCCTTAATATAACCCTGTTTAACAACATAATTAGTCAAACCACACACAAAGGCTAGATGTCACACACAACATACAGGCAGGATGACAAGCTAAACTACTAATAATGATATAATACAAAACGACACAAGCCTACACAAGTGCTTGGCTCTCCATTTACTACAGGAAATTAGATATTTAAAGTGTGTTTAAGAATTGCACCACTATAGCCTACTATACAGCATTCCCTGTCTCAACTTTAATGCGCTTTCCATCTCAAGGCTTCAAGTGTGAGGGTTCACATTCTTGACAGCATCAAAACTCGTAAGACCATACCCAGCTCACCGCGGTGAGCGCCCTGTGGGTATTTGGCCCAGTCTTCATGTTAGACTATAATAACAACGGTTGGTTTTTGGATCGGCATTTAATTATAAACTGGACACGTATTAAGCTATAACGAGTGCCACACGTTATTGAATCTTCCTGTTTAAGTCATATAGGTAAATGTTCAAGTAATACAGGTAAATTAAGTGAAACTCTGACTGCAACTAGTTTGCCAAGGACCACTACTCGTGACATGGGCACTGTACAGAATCCCACAAGTTGAATTAGATCAAAATGATCGTAGTCACATGAACAGAAACAAAAGGGAACACGTTTTAAAAGAATACAATTTAGCGTGCTCAGATCATTAAAATAAGCATATTATAAAACATGACAAAACATGTGCATCTAACATTACTATGAAGGCAATGTTTTATACATCTATAAAAGGGAAAAAAAGGAAACTTGTTATTTTTATAGATAGGAATGCAGTCCTACAGTTGCGGTAAAACGTAGCAACGTGTGTTGAAAGCAAATGAAGGGTCAAACTAGAATACAACCTCTGTGGACTAGATCATACCAACAACATTGAGGAGGCCTGGCCAACTTAGGCTAGAGTTAGCCTACATTGAAACCTGCACAAACATAGCTAACTTGGCTATGTTAGCTTAAAATGCAGCTAAATGGGACAGCACTGCAATGTGAACAATAGTGGCAAAACATTAACATGTACATCACACTGTACCATCACAATGTTATAAGACGACGAGCTCTAGCTAACGACACCTAAACGGCTTTCACTTTTTTTTAACCCAAAACCGCCCAGATCACAGCTAGCTAGCTTATGGCTAACATATAGTTGGCCATTTACCAAACGCTGCAACCAATGCAAACATGTACTTTTATCTTAAACAGTGGCATGAATGCATGTGCCGTATGAATGGACATCAGATATTAATCGTAGTTAGTAGAGTAGCTCGCATGTGGCGGGCGATCAAAAAATCCCCGCTTTCCTAACAAAAACCAGACTGCACAGCACTGACAAACCCACTGAACTCGACACTGTCACAAAGTGAATGTTACCTTCGCTCACGTCAAATCCTTACATCGGCCACAGCAGACGACTACCGATGCAATCTCCCTGCCATTTTTCGTATCGCCCGCGATTGTCACATTTGCAAATATAGAAAATAACTTGTGACAACATTTTGTGTGGATTGCTGCTTACCTTAGTCTCCAGTGCCCTCCCTCTTGCATTTGTGCAATCAGAGTTGCACAGATTCAGTGTCGCAGGCGCATTAGGCAACCAGACAGCTTATTGTTTAGGTGTGTGTTTCAGAGGCTTCTGCCTAATTTGGTGGTGGGTTTTCAAGACAATGTGCTACCAGGGACTTCACCGCTATGCCATCGCTACGTGGCCCAGCCAGGGTCCTGCGCGTACCACCGTCCCGCGTTCATCCCAAGCTTTCAGACAGGCCGCTGTCTGTGTGGACGCGCCGCAGCGTGCCTAGGTTTTTTTCGTCTCCCCTTCAAACCAGACAGGGCACGCCGCGCGTTCACGAGGGGAGTTTGAAATAATCTATGTGCTAAAAGTAATGAAACTAAACTGTTGCATGTGATTCTATTTTACGATATTCATCCAAAAATGACTGCAAGCCGGGCCCCACAGACAGAAACATCGACGTGCTGCTGCTCACTAGTGAGTCAAGCAATGGCCCTTTGATTCAAATTGAGATGTTTTCGTGCGGATAGGCCAAGTCTAGATCTATAGGTCACCAAACCATTGTTTAAGCCGTTGACGTAGTATACACATTATTAATCTTAATGTACTGCTAAACGTACATATTAGGTTAGTTTATTATATCAAGGTACAAGCTAAAATATATACATTTCCGTAGGCTGGAGAACTAGATGCATCTCAGTCCTTTTATTT
>JAODVN010000023.1:378166-391139 GCA_025434125.1 Chologaster cornuta
TACACAATAGCTTAGGAACATTATTGTCATGTACTATATTCACTGTAGAGGCTACCGGTGCACGTTAACAGTATAGCGACGCACATGCATTGGTCTCCACACGTCAAGTGTTCACTGCCAATAATATATAACAAGCCTGCGTATTTCCTATCATTGTCAGGTAAACAAAAATGGCATTGCACAGCGTTTCATTAAAACATACAGGTTTGAACTACAGTCGAAGCTTCAACTAAACTCACTCACCAAACCTTTGAGTCAAATGTGCCCGTGACCTCCACCGGAGACGACGTAAGATGTAGCTGAACACATTGTTTGCACTGCGCATGTGCATTGCATTTTAACATCGTGCTTGCTCATTGGATAATGAGTGAGGTCTATGCAGATTATAGTTGCTCTCCATTGGTGCAGAGAACGAAACGCATGTAGGTAGTTGATGTTTTAATGTCCCTGTGTTAACAGTAGGGCAAGAGAGATTGTTTTTATTATTCCAATATAGGGCAGTTTTGTTTGTTTGAGAATAGTATGTATACTTTCTTGTTTTTAAATTAAACTATACTTGTGTTTAAAAAGACATAAGGTTTCAACCTTCCAACAAACGCGCTCGGAGCACTTGTTCGCCCCCTATCGCGGACACGACAAACTACACACAGATTTTTTAGTTTCACTTCTTTTGTTTTTGTGTGAAGTGCAACGACTTGTGACAGAAAGATAACGTAAATTGCAAGGTAAGATATAAATAAACATCTAGAAGGATTATATTTTTAACTTTAACGTACTAGAGCTTTAGATATGGTTAAGTGTATGGGGATTGTTTGGATATTGCCGTAATGCACTTCCTTATCTGCGATGTAGTCACGATGTGTACTATACCGTACTATGATGCTATAGTATCTATAGATTACACGACTTGATTCAATAACCGTGCATTTGTATAAGGACTTGAACCTCACCGATTTAGATGGGAAAGAGTAGCCTCAATAAGAAATGAACAATAGCCTACACACGTGAGTGGAAAATGCGATCATTGTATATTTGCACAATGCATATTACAATCTGAAAGGTAACATTAATCATACAATTTTACCAAACCAGATTTTAATCAAGCTATCGTATCAATCATGATATTTAATTATTTGTGATATTTTCACCGATATCTTTTTTAAAGCAAGAGGCAGCCTTCTGTTACATTCATAATTATATGCTTGTTGTGTTTTTTTTTAAACGTACAGACTCGTTCAACAATGTACATTGTCATTTGCTTGATATTGTGTTTATGTGTCGTAACCATAGTTCTATGGTAGTAACTATAACCAACCTTCTATATAATAACGTTGTAAACAGCAACCCCCAACAGAGGGTGTTATGCGTGTTATCTCATTCTCAGCCTTACTTTCTGTTTGACGGGGACTCTAGTGTTAATGGACAAGTAGCTTTGTGACTTCCTCAAAACATCTTTATTTAGGAGGAGCAGTGTTGGGCAAGTTACTCAAAAATAGTAATTTGTTACAATTGACTATTGACTATTTAATTATTACTTATTACTCTGATATTACTTTACTTATTACTGGGTATTCAAATTAATTAGTTACATTACTTGTAAAATTGATATTACTTTCACAATCAATACCCTGCCTCGCCCCGTCTGAAAAATTACAAACTGTGTAGCCAGCTCATTCAATTAGTTAAATTAGCTAAATTTGCTAGGACCAAAATTCTCAATCTTACTTGGATTAGTAATTGTAATACTGTATTACAGTTTTGGAAAAATGTATTAGTTACAATATATTACTGGAAAAAGTAATAATATTACAGTGACTAGTTAGGGCTGGGCGATATATCTATATTTAATTTATATCGGTATATATTCAAAAGAGATATAAAATAGTTTTATTCGCACCTTTTTTCAGAGTAGCCAATGAGAGAGCAGATACTGAGTCACATGCTCAATTTCCATTTCTGACAAACAGATATAGGTTGCCAGCTAGTATGACAAGGTACCGGTAATCAAAAACAAATGTAGAATAAATTGTGTAGTTGCTATATTCACAACCTCTCTGCTATGGATTTAACCATGCACAACTACAATTTAAGTCGCTAAGAATAAAACACCAATAGTTCTGTTGGGATTCCTGTTTTTTCTCCTCCTGAACATTTAACCCACTTTCTAGAAGATACCGATATGTATTGTGTATCGGTATTCAACTTAAATATATCGGATATGATTTTTGGTCTATATCGCCCAGCCCTAGTTACTGCCCAACACCGAGGAGGCGTACTCAGAGCCACGGAAAGAACAAGAGTTATGTCATCTCCGTTCACCAATGGGAGTTTTTTTCACAGCAATTGTTGATCGCGGAGCCTCAAAACAGTTCCTGGAAGTTAGCCTAAATACCAAAAAGTACCCAATACATTTTATTTTAAATGTAAATCGGTGCATTTATTGACTACTAATTAAAAAAAGTTATTTCTGTATATATTTATTTAAATTGCCCACCAAGCACTTCCCGGAACTATTGTGCCATAGGTTTAGCCTCTCCATGAACCATGTGACCATGTGACAATTTCAAACTTCTGTTTGCGTTCTTTCCATGGCTCAAGGCCTACCTGCAATATGTGCTAATGCTGCTCTGGGAGTACTTATACAAGTAAAAAACATGTCCTCAATTGCTGAATGTGCCGTGGCAATGTAGGCTACATCTTCTGCACATCATTCTGATGACATGTTTGTATCCCATTCAATGAATACACGTCTGTAACTTCGTTGACCCAGCAGATGGCAGTACAATGCCGAATATTGAGGGTGAGCAGCCTGCCTGCTGACATCGAGGATGACAAGCTAACTGACAAGCTGCTTATCCATTTCCTGAGACCCCGTCATGGGGGAGGGGAAATAGCCTCTGTCAAAATTGTGAAGGCAAATCCAGTCTCTGCCCTCATCACCTTTGAAGACAGTGGAGGTCAGTAAGATCAGTCTTGTGTGTTGTGTGTGTGCGTATGTGTATGTGCACTGCAGGCTCTAGCTAGTCTTGTTGAGAAGGGTGGACCTGAATTCATCATGCACTGTCTCATGTCTCTATAGACCCAGTTACTTCACGGCAACTTCACCGACTATGTGCGTCACTGTTTAACATTAAATGTGTCTATTTGATAGACTTTGGGTCACAAAAGAGAACACAAAAACAAAACAGACACGCTCAACAACCTTTTTATTTAAACTTTTTAAAGTATCCATTAGTTTCAAAAGGCTATAGCTTTGTTAAGTACATTTACATTTGCAGCATTTAGCAGATGCTTTTATCCACTATTGATTAATTCCAAGCTTGGAGTTGGCATCCGTGTCGATGGGCCAGCCAGATGTAAAAGTGTTTAGTCAGGAGACCTCACAGATAGAGACTGATCTCCCTGGTTACCCATCTCACACAGTGGCACGGAGAGTTCTTGAACACAGCCCACACCTTCTCAGAGTTGACAGCAAGACGTACACACTAGTAGTAGCTGAGCATCGCAGCAGTCTAGAACTGGATAAGGTATTTCTCTTCACAATATTCACTTATGTTACAAAATAAAATAAAAATGAATATTAGAAGTCATCAATTTGATCTATTTGTGCCCCCCCCCTCTCCACAGGTAATAGTGAGCATGTCAGTAATGGTTGACTACAACCAGCTTCCTCTTGGCCGGACAGCGATGACCAGACTTCATGAGATTTACCCTGACATTCAGATGGACTGTAGTACCCAGGAGGAACTGTGCACATTGCGGGGCCCATACTCCCTGGTCCAGGCTGCCTTGGCACAAATGCTGGAGCTGCCTGAAGATGCGGCGTCTGCAGAGGGCACTGCCGCTGTTGTGGCGGGTGGCAGGAACTCTGGTGCAGCCCATAAAGTGGAGGGCAGTCATACTCCGGGTTCACCAGATCAGCGCAGGACGCGCGGTGATCCGAGCAAACACGCATCGAAGAAGACATCAAGACACACCACCAACGGCACCGCTGAGGATCATCGCGTCTCGAACCGACTCGGAGACTCGACAGCCGGCGGTGACTACGCCTGTGAAGACGCGGACCAGGGTCAGGCAGAGGGCGGAGCAGTGGACTTGCAGATGCCTGGAGAACCCACGGAATTTGAAGACTTCTCATTGATTATGGATGCAGACCTATTTCAGTACATACAGGCGCACTGTGGAAAAGAGTACAGACACATTCTAGGCCATCACAGAGTAGAAGCAGTCGATGTTTCCGCTCAGGGGCTGACCACCCTGTTCCTACAGTGCAAAGCAGGGGTAGAGAGGGGGGGTCAAGAACGGGAGCGCCTCACTTCTGCAAGAGGCGAACTAAGTCAGCTTTACCAACAGAATGAGAAATTGATCTGTCGATCTCTGCTGCCCAAGTGTATCCTCACTCTCAGAGGAGGCCTGGAAAGAGCGCTAGAGTACTTAAACGTTAAACTGCCCAAACTGCTCCTGAATGAAGATGAACAAAACATCTACATCATTGGAAACAGCAGTGATGTTTCCGAGGCCAAGCAATTCCTTCTCCTGGATAACGGCGAGCCAAAAAGACTGAAAGAAGATGTTGCTAGTCTTTTGAGATATCCAACGTATAATTCTAGTACATCAAAGCTAGCTAAAGAGGAGAGAGAGACACCCGCCTTCCCATCAATAGCAGGTTCTTTGAATGGTAGGATAGATAAGATGCAAGACGGGCAAGATGGGGATGGAAAGCAAGAAGACGGAGCAAGAAAGTACAAGCTAGCAGCTCGCTTTAAGGACACAGGCTTGGGTGGATTTGGGCTTCGACCAGGTGACTTCACTGCAGCAGGCCTTTTACTTCCCAACCCTCAAACAGACCCTGGTCCCATGTTGGTGCGCAACGCGCTGCCGGAGACTGGCTCGACAGGTGTAGGACTCATGGCAAATAGCACTGAAGGGGACATTTTGTTCAAAAATGAAGATGCCCATATTTCATCCACTTCTTTGCTGAATAAACCTTTCCCAATGTCAACACATGTGGGCACTCAGCAAATGTTTACCCCACCTCCACTCAGCGTAACTCCAAATGCTTGGTTGGGAAGTGCCACAGTACTTCCTACTAGTACAGGGACCACCTTGAAGCGAGCCAGTAGTTTCTCGGGTCCATCCCGACCTAAGGCTGAAGCAATTAGGCACACCGATGTTCAGGGTGACACAGGCAATAGATTGACAACATTGCGAGGCAGGTCAAGTAGCTTCAGGACAGACGGGGACAGAAGGGAAATCTTCAGCGTTGAGATAACAGTTTTAACAGTAATGTGGAAGTACATAAAGAAGGTGTATAGCCATCGACTAATAGACTTAACCACTGATGTGCAAATGAAGGAGGTCCACTCTGAACATAGCCGTGACCAGACAATAAGATTGATGGGATTGGACTCGAGCAGCGTTAGTGGTTGTCAGCTCGGCTTACAGAAGCTAGTTGACATGGTCAAGGAGGATTTCTCCATGCATGATCTGCCGTTGTCTGAGTTGAATGTGGCTAACCCAGAGGATGAAACCTTAGAGATGTGTTGCGCTGAAGTAAGGAGTCGATTCATGAAAGTGATCATCGACATATATAAGGACAAGATATACATCCAGGGGCCTAATAAGTTGTGTACTCAGGTGAAGTTAGCTTTAAAAGAGGTGTTTTCAGGAGCGTCGGCACAAAAGACCGTACCTGTAAACCAATCCATTCCTACGCAGGCTAACAGTGCCCAGATTACCCATATGTACGATGGTAGCGACCCTCAGCAGAAGCCATACTATCAACGAGCAGCAGGAGACGGCATTGGCCAGGAGAGAAGACCATCCCCAAAAAGTGGTTCTGCTGAGCAACAGAGGAGCAGCACGGGCGGCCATATTGGACACCCGTTAGCAAGGAGAGACCCCGTTACCATGGAGAAAGTGAAGAGTGCAGGCATCCTTCAGGCAGATGGACAGGACACAGGCAGTGAGCATTTGACTGACACTGGAGAAGAGCGTTACGTACAATCCAAGGTGGCGCAGGCGGAGAAGAGAGAATACGGAGGTCCGGAGAACGAGGTGATCTCGGGGGCGCCCATCTCACGGCACAGCCCAGGCAGGGCCAGTTACAAAGGCGTGGAGGGCATATGTGTGTGCGGAAGGACGGGGGACTCTGTGCAGATGGCGCAGTGCGGGGTGACCTTGTGCTCAGAATGCATGGCTACTAAACACGTCCACTGCAGGGTTTGTTACAAGACAGAGCCTTTGCCCAAAGGCATCCGTGGCACCATGAACCTCTCTGAGCTCAACATAAGCCTGGAGGGTTATCAGAGGGACTCGACGGTGAAGATCAGATACTCCATTCCCGATGGCATCCAAGGGGTAAGCACCTTACCTATTCTTTCCCGTCAGATTGATTACATAAGGATTAGATCAGATAAGACAATGCCAATACTGCAGTTAAAACCAGCAGTTGCAATTTACCCTTCTTATTTTTTTTCAAAATGTGTAAACATTTGGATTCTTTGATTCCAACTTTAATAGGATGATCATCCTTCTCCTGGGCTTCCATTCCGTGGAGGAGAGTTTGTGGCTTACCTTCCGCACTGTCAGAAGACCAAGAAACTTTTGCCCAGGCTGCAGGAAGCCTTCAAATCGGGCCTCACCTTCACTGTGAGTGACAAAGGCTCTGACCCCATGGTTGTCTGGGACTGCATCCCTCACAAGACCAAACTGCAGGGCGGCAGAGCACAGTAAGTCTCCTCAGAGAGAAGGTCCCACAGTAGTATGAGCCGTGTCTGTTTTTATGTGTGTTGATATGCAGCATCTCATTATTGAGGGGGTCCTTTTTTGATACTAAACACTCTGTGTCATTCTCAGAAACGGTTACCCGGACGCCAGCTATTTGACTCGCTTGTCTGAAGTCTTGACTACTCATGGGATTCCTGAGATACCAGCAAAGACTCGCAAGTAAAAAAAAAAAAAAAAAACAGGGATCATTTATATTTTTAAAACTGTATTTCAAATTTTCTGTGTGTATGCTGTAGTATACATGCATGTAAAGGTGAAAATGTCTCATGAGGATAGAAAATTTTATATTTGTGTATATGTATATATATATATATATATTTGTACATTTGCACTTTTTAAGTATGCATTTTAAAAAGAACCAAGAAAAATGCAGCATGCATTTCTCATATCATCTGGAATTAAGGTAATCTAGTTCAAACAAAAGTTAAACCAGCATTTATTTTTCTGTATTAACAGACATTCCAGCTGTGTATGCCTATTTCCTATGTACCTGTTTTTATTATTTTTTTAAGTTAAGATATTTTGTGAATCATGTAACCTATTATTCACTTATACTGATACAGAAATAAAAGTCCAATATCCTGGGTTTTTGTTATGCTTTTTTATTAGTCCTGGAAAACATGTAAGGCATATGGTAACATTACACTGAAGCGTTACAAGCTCTAGAGTCCATGTAGACAACATAGCGTCATCACACTGTTAACCCAGAGTCAAGCACAGAAGCAGCATTCATTCAAAGGGTTTAAAAAACAAAGTGAAACGGCACTATACAGTAGGAACAAGGACGAGAGCAGCACTACATTACAAATTAACCTGTTGAGTTATGCCTTGTGGAACTCCACCAGCGGCGGCAGCTGAATTGCAGTGTGTCCATGAGTGCAGAGAATGTATATGTACCAAGTGACTGACGGTGCTAGGTGAAGATGAAGAATCGACTGATCCCAAGCCCCGTCACCTTTCACCTGTCCTCCATTAACAGCTGAGCATTGTTTGAATCTACATTAACTGTCTTGTCTTCCCGTTATAGTCTCTGCTGTTTTGCCGAGGTGAAATAGGCGGGGCTTGGCATCGGTCAATTGAACACAAAAGACATTCCTCTGCACCCTACCACTACTGAACTAATGTGAACTGGGAAATAAATGCACGTAGATGCAGGTCTTAACTTTCTGCCCATCAAAACGAACGTTATACCACTGTACACGCTCAGCAAAGTGCTTTCACTGCTTCGCTGCAACGATGTTTTAGTGGTGTTTTATGCAATTCATACCTTTTTTTTTTGTTCTTTTTTTTGGAAGCCAACAAAGGACCAGTCAGACAGAGGCGGCCAAGGAGTGGTTGTGCTGCTAAAGCTGAAGAGTGAAGAGCTTTAGATGTGTACAGTAAATGGTCCTCAGAAATCCCTTTCATGCTGGCGTGAACATCTAAAGATTACATCTAACAGTGAATGTGATGGTTTAGGTGAGGAAGGAAGTGACTAAAGTGGTTAGGAATAGTAAAATAGAATAAGTAGAATTGTATATATGAAACAAGTTCATTCCATATCCTAAGATTGTTAATGTACAAAGACCAAGAGTTAACTAACTTTGGGAAGAATTGTCTATCAACATAATCGAATCTAAAACTCAAACAACGTGTCAAATCTACCACTGCAGAACATACTAATGCACTAATAATACCAATTCACTAATTAATTACCTACTTTCAAGCACAGTTTTTTGTGAGAATCTGAGCGTCTAGTGCTCTTGCATAATGAGGTCTGTCTGGAACCATTCGAACATGTGTACAACAATCAAGGGAAACCACCCTGCCAGTATGGGCAGACACCAGTTTGGGTTTAGCCAACAGATCCACTCCAAGTGTCTTGCTTGCACCACTATCTGAGACATGCAAAGCCCAGCTCACTTGACTGACTTCATCTCAGAAGCACCTTCAGATTAAACATATCAAGGGCGGAAATGTTGAACAAAAGTATAATGTCTTTTCCACATGCCTGTGAACGCATGCAGTTTCATTCCAGATGTAAAAGTAATGTTTCAACCTGTGTGTGTGTGTGTGTGTGTGTGTGTGTGTGTGTGTGTGTGTGAAAGAAGGGGACCTGGAACTTTGGCCGGGTTATTCTTAACGGTGACCTTTGCAGAAGCCAAGAGACTAGGATGCAACACTGGAAAAGTATAATGATTCACATAAGTGCTCCACCACAGCTGACATCAGCAGTAAAAAAGAATTGCGCTCAGAATTGGCAAACAGTGGCGAACGTTCGTGACGAACAGGTTTGCTTTTAACTTGATATTTTTTTACAATTTGTGTAAACATTCCAAAAATATTAGATTTAAACGGTCACCCTTCGTGCAGCTTCGTGTGTTCGCCGAGAACTACCTTCTCAAACCGTTTGCCTTTGTTTGCAAACATTCGCAGCGAACACAATGTTCGCCAATTATGAACGCATGTTATGTCTGCCTTGGGACAGGCTGGGTCAGAGCTACAGCCTGCCAATAAGATGTGTGCAGCTGTGCTCTAGCACTACACCGCTCTGCCAAAACACCTTGTTCCCCAACTTGCTATAGTCACTCTTCCTCACCCCTGAGCAAGGCATTCATATAATCAAGTTTATATTCAGGGAAATAGGGAACTGACATGTCTTCCATGGTGTTTTGAGGTTTTCTTTAGACTGCATTGCACCACTGTCACACTGACTGGCTGTAAACACCCATGGAGGGATCGGTTTGTTGTGATGGACATCACTTCATATACATATCAGGACTTGAATACTTTTTTTTTTGTTTGTTTTTTTAACCGACCTGCCAGTACACTGAGCGTCTTTATATGGAGAGACATGCCTCAATGAGGTAACATGTCCTTAATGAAGAACATGGGCACAGTGCTTGCCTTCCCTCTGACTCTGCAGCCAATCAAAAATGACAGATTGTTCAATCTGCAGCAAAGAACATTAAAAATAATATAAATCGTATCAGCACCATATAGAATTTTTGGACACAAATTGTTTTATAGGTTGTTTTTTTTTTTAGATTTTTGTTTTTCTACAAGGTCGAGGAAACATATCCAGAAACATCATTCATTTAATCTTTTTATGCACTGTTTATATTCAAAGCATTGATAGGAGGAATACAAATAATTTGGCACAAATGGTTTTCCGACCAACAGAAATATCACATTTAAAAGGAATGCGGTGTAGCGGGTTCCCACATACCTGTATGAATATGAACTTTGAACTTTAAACCCTTGGAAAACAGAAGAAAAAAAAAAAAAAACAATAACAAAACATAAAAAAGGTAAAATAAGAAAAATAACATTAATGAATACATACTTTTCTTCATTTTTTTTTACTGAAGCATTTATTTCTCACATGGCACTTGGAACAGAAGCACCAGTTCCACAGGTTCACAAAGGGATCCCAACAGATTAGAAGAACGTAACACTAACCAGAGGCTGACAGGACACAGTCACTCCCCAACACCAGCATGGCAATGTCTCCTCCAGCCCTGCAAGTGCCGCTCCGCTCCACAATACACGGCTCACCGTGAGCAAGGACAGAAACGATTGTGTGTGTGTCTCAGAACTGTGTGGTGTTGTGGTGTGTGTGTGGAGTGGGAGGGGCATTGCAATGTGGGTGTTTAAGTTCTTAAGTCTGCATCTGTACTTGTTGTGTGTGTCGGGGCTGTAAAACCCGGAGCCGGATCGACACCAGCTGGACTGGAGTGGAGAGGCCATGCTTGTTAAGTGCATCGAAATCAGCGAGCAGAGTGCAAAATACCAATACCTATATTGTCCTCATAACACAGGCCTCTCATCAGACAGGGGTTCAGAAGGGGGGGGGGGGGGTGGGGGGTTAGCAGAGTAGTGAGGGAGGAAGAAATGCAGCGGGGGGAAGGGGGGGGCTATTTCAAAACCTGACAAACGACCTGAGGACACACATACACACGCACACGCACACACACACACACACACGCACTGTACATATTCACGCACAAGGACACACCACACACAAATACATGAGGCAGGCCACTCATGCTAACAACCTTCTCTTTTTTTAAATTTTTTTTTTACAAAGTCACTAGTCACCATCTGAGCCTCGGCGGCAGCGCCTGGCCCGCAGACAGACAGACGGACAAGAGCGAGCGAGCGAAGGAGCGAGCGAGCGAGAGATAGATAAACGCCACAAGTGTAAAGTTAAGTGTGAAGCGATCCTCCTACGTGAGAGATCTGGAGATCACCCAAGGGTATTTGTGGGAAGACTGAATGCAAAACTGAGGATTACACTTAATGGGGCTCAAACATGAATGCAGCCGGACGTAGTTCAGGATAATGACCACTAGGGGGAGCGGTGAGTGATCTTTGAAACTAAACCTGGCGTTTTATTTTAGCTACCCACTGCAACAAGTCAAATTTCCATTCAAATCTCTGTATAATATATGAACAATATCATCACCAAGATAACTCCCTTCGAAACCATTCTGGTCATTTGCATCGGGGATTTCCTGAAATTCAAAACACACTTGTTCACTGTGTAATTCTAGTCAATAGCACCAATGGCTGGCGAGCAGCGCGTTATGGACCTCAGAGAGAAACGGCAAAGAGTGGGAGAGGGAAAAAAGAAAAGAACACACACACACACACACAGTGCCATCTCTGACGAGCCTGACGCCTGTTGCTATGCCGACCGCAAAGGGAGATGGAAAGAGGAAAGGGGGGGGGGTGCAGATCGAGCAGAGCTGGAGAAGAGGTGGAGGCTAAGCGTGGAACGTCAGTTCAAATTCAACTCTCCTCTCTCGGGTCACGGCGATCGGGCGGGCTCGCGGTGCGGAATGCCACGGAATGCCTTGAGGAAGGAGAAGTGGTGTGGGGGATCAGGGGAACTATGCCGATCCTGAGGAAAAACGGAAAGCATTCGCCTTCCTAAGATCCTCTCTTTAAACGTCTTCAGAATGACAGGGCTCCTTTCATGACATTCTCCCTGTGTGTGTGTGTGCATGCATGCGTTGTGGAGAATTGGTTGAACAGTAACACATTCTCTGTGTGTGTGTGCGCGCGTGTGTGGTTGCGTTGTGGGGCTGAACAGTAACACATTCTGTGTGCGTGTGTGTGTTGCGGGGACTTAACAGTAACACATTATGTGTGTGTGTGCGTTGCGGGGACTGAACAGTAACACATTATGTGTGTGTGTGCGCGTGTTTGCGTTGCGGGGACTGAACAGTAACACGTTCTGTGTGTGTGTGTGTGTGTGTGTGTGTGTGCGTTGCGGGGACTGAACAGTAACACATTCTCTCTTAATTGGCACAGCACACTTCTTGCCAACAGTCAGCTCGAAAAAGCTGTAACCAAGGAGGTGGCATCTAAGCTATGATCCCTCCCACTCAATTCGTGTCTGAACGAGGGGCTTGTTACGAGGGGATCCCGCATTCACAGTGGCGTAAAGCCGCCAGGACAAACGTAACCGCGTCGCACCCACAGCAGCCTTGTTGTCAAGGACGAGGTTGGCGCGCGTCTTATGTGGTATCATTAGTGGGTTCTACGTTTGACAGAGACACGCACGAAAGCAGTTTTAGGTACTAGGTAGATTATCTTGGACTACTACGTATTGGGGGGGTGGGCTAGCCAATCGTGGACCTGTCTGTCATTGTTGGCGACGAGACTGCGCTAAAGCGGAGGAGAACGTGCGAATCGGAACTTAATAATGATTTATTAGCCTGTCTGTCTGCCTGCCTGCCTGCCTGGGGGGTCCAGACCAAAAGATGAGGTGGGGTTTGAGGGAAAGGTGGGGGGACTCAGTAGAGTGGGGGTGGGGCCAGGGGTGGGGGCGGAGCAGAACAGTCTAGCGCGGCGACAGCTGTAGCCTGGGAGCAGAGGTTAGAAGCTGGATGATTTCAGTTGCCGGGGTAACAGTGACCGGCAATGACCACCACATCTCACACCCCACCCCCCCCCCCCCCGTCCTCCCCCTTCACCCCAGGCACGTATATTACCCACGCTCCCCTCTGTGGCCTGTAGCCTTTGACCTACAGGTGAGCAGGGCGGGAGAAGGGAAGGCTAAGGGAGGAAGGGGGGGGGGCTTGGGTGAACCCGAGGAGGGGCAGACAAGGAGGGAAGGGTGGTGGAGATGAAGGACTGGCTGCATCATTCACCCCCCCCCCCCCAGGAAAAGGACTTCGCTGCTGCTCTGCTCGAC
>JAODVN010000023.1:423689-438486 GCA_025434125.1 Chologaster cornuta
TGTAATTTTCTCATTGCCTGTGTGTGCATACAGTACAGTAAAAGACCATACAGGGGCTTAGTCAGGCTACATGAAAACAATATGATCATGTATACCTGCAGGTGACCCCAACCTACAGTGGAAGCACATTTGAGCTGAGTCGGCTTGTCTCAGAGACAAACATCTGGTATGCAGTCTCTAACGTGCATGGCCCACTAATGCAGAGTAGTTTTGAGGTCACCAGATGGGGAGCGCTCTTGGGTGAGGACAGGATGACCTGACTGTTAGAAAGGACAAAGGTCACACAACACATTTTACCACCCGGCCCTGCTACAGACAGACAGCCTCTCCTGTGAGCTATGGGTGTGCTCCATTCGCTACTACTGTACATAGCAACTGCTGCTCATTGAAGATGTACTGACTGATAGTAATGAATATGACTTTAAGATACAACACTGTTAAGTGATTTTATCACGTTCTATCCTCGAAAAACACAATGTTATGAGCTGAGATTATAGTCTGGAAAGCTTCGTCACTGTAGCGTCCGCACAGCTACTCTGCAAAGTCGATCAATCAGCGACCGGTGGTTGTGGCTAATTCTAGTGCTTTTGATGTCAAGCATTTGTTTTTAAATGGTGGTAGAGCAAGATGAAGCAATACAAACAGTTGAAGCAACAACGATTGGTTAAAGGCTGCTCCAATAGTTAAATTAACCCGAGGTCCCATAATGATACAAGGACTGTAAGCAATGGCCAAAATGTGGTCTGGCTACATAAGACGATAGGCTAACACAGATGTCTTTATCCAGTGTGAGCTGAGGGTAGTAGCTGAGCTTGCAGATGTGATGACACTTACAGTAGCTCACACAAATACTTAGCAAATCCCAGTAACTTTTGTCTACTGTGTATGTCTGTTTGGAAACCTTACACGAGAAGATTACCCAGTGTAGACCCTTGTCTTATTTATTTCAGAATTTGTGTAGCCAATATAGATAGAGACAACTATTGTATATAATTGTTTTCCCTCTAGTGGTACTGATAGTAGATTAACACAATATCTTCTAAGAACAATTGGTTGAGTCAATCGGAAAAAAAACACAATTTAACACGAAGTGTACAGTATATGCTAGTATTGTAAATACACACGTTGAAATACATACAGCGCCCATTGTCTGGTCAGACTGTATTGTCTGTATTGTCTCAGACAGTATAGTAAGCCCACATCAGTCCTGACAAAGCAGAGACACTAATGAATGGATTAACAGATTTCTCTATTTGCAATTCTGAAAGCATTTACAGTGGCTTTCATTGTCATTTCATTTAATGCTGAATATGACAAAACATATCATGATGCTGGCATAAGATTACAGTTTTATCATTGTGTCACTACTCTACTAGTCTATATTGCTAGACAAATCCATGTCTTCTGTCTGAATGTTTAATGCTACTGGCCTGAACGCTAGTCTAGGTTTTCTGTCTCGTCACAGTGAAGGATGTTGTGTGGGCAGATAGAGAATAGTTCTTAAGGAGTACTAATAAAATAAATAATACCAGGAAGGAGATGTCCTCTTACGGGTGTACACATTCATTGTGTAAACCCATGGCCAGAAACTTCTATGCAACATGACTCACATATCAGACCCTCCCCAAAACAGCTCACATGCATATTGTAATTATTGGTCAAAATATTTTCACAGACCAACACGTCAATAAGTGACAGACTGAATGAATTGAAGAAATATAATAACTAAATTAACCATTAACTCAGAGTGGCCAGCCGCATGAGCAACGTCAAAATAAATTTCCTCTGTCAGCATCAAGGGCCTTTGTCGTCACACAGAAATATATTTACAGGACAAGCAGCTGATTCACTCCAGGAGAGTTTCCTGACATCGAACAGATATAAAACCAATGTGAATGATGTTTAGGCTCTGTCCTTTTCCTATTGTTGAATGTTATAGTCTTCATATGTGTTTCCATGTCTTCCCAAACAGGACACATAATGTGTTCTTTTACTTTGAAACTCACTCTGCATCTCTGACACTTATCCTTCCCATATAAGAGCTCCTAGCCTTACACTGTCCTCTACATCCAAAAGGTAGTTGCTGTGGGCACCATAATGCAATGAAGCATCTACTTTAAAAAACGTTTGATACATTTCGTTTTTGGAGGAGCCGTTTAAACAGGGGTTATTTCCTGTGTCAAATGGTTATTTGTGATCTCTTGGAATTTATAACTGTAATTAAAGAGTACAGTATATTCTTGACTTATCTGTTGTAACATTCTATGCCACTACATGTCACAGTACACACCAGCACCTCAGACCAAAACAATTGACCAAAAACAAAGACAATAATATATATTGTATATGGAGTTAAATTATCTTTTACCCCAGCGGAGCATGTCATTGAATAACCACAGAATGTACTAATCCTGATGCTATTTCATGTGATGTTTGTCTCAGTGCAGAGCCAGAGGCTGTGTGTAGTGTAGTATGAAGTATCATTGTCTGGATAACCCTCTTTAGCCAGAAGTCACCAGTGTGGAGAGAAGAGTGCTAGTCCATACGGAAATGTACGGTTGGGTTCCGATGGGACGCCGGCTGTTGGTGAGCTGACAGCAGGTGCAGAGACATCAGGAGCTCCCATCACCGTTCTTGGTCTTCAGTACCACCAGGACGACCATGACCGGGATCAGGCAGATGGGGGTCATCACCAGGGCAAACACAATGCCTGGAGGTGGGTCGCTGAGCTCCTCACTGGGACAGTCCTTGAAGAACTTGGCGTGGATGTTCACAAAGGTCTTTTCCACCAATGGGTTGGGCCACGGGATCTGAAGACACTCCGCTAGCGTCTCCGTGCATATGGTGACGTTGTTGTATGCGCTGCGGTTGGCAGAAAAGATGGTTACTTCAAAGGCCCAGGTTGTGTTTCCTATTGGGTAAATAGCATGATCATACCTTCTCACATTACTCCAGAGACACCGGTCGCTCTGTGAATCCATGTATGTGTAAAAGCTCTTGAGGCACACTGGCTGGTACATGAACTCCAGGCAGTCCATTGGTGCCAAATAAGACTCAGAACATATTTGACAGACCTCATCACAGTGAGAGGACCCATCCCCGCAACCTGAAAGAAATAGAGTGCATGTGCGTGTGCATTTGTGCGTGTGCATGGGCAAGATAGAGAGAAAAAGAAGCATACAATATAAGGCATGTACTGGACATTGTTAAAATATGACATGACAAATAACAGACAAATAGTAGATCCTACCGTCCGTGCTGGTAGAGTTTCCAGAACTGATGTCTAAAAGAAAAAAACAGATAATGAATAAAATTTAGACACATTTTGACTTATCAAAGCTCTCACACCAGGCTTTTGCCATTACAACCTACATGTTACGATGACTTATCTGTCATAACTTGCTAAACAGTTCCCAAATGAAAGTGAATATATCACGTGCCATCAAAGCGACAGAAGGTATGCTGAAGGCAATGGGAAGACCGCACACACTCACCAGAAAGAAACGACAGGAACACCCCTAAGTAACCAAGTGCTCCCTTCATGTCAGAAAAAACCAACAGAGGTGCGCTTTCCCCAACAGATGACCATGTAAAATGAGCCTGCACTTCTTAGCCTGAGCACGGAGAGGCATAACAGGAAACCCGGCAGGGTGGGAGAAACACAGCGTAACCGTCCGTCACCAGATGTCCAAAACGGTGTTACCCGCGGTTACCAGATGTTCGTCGACGTTCTGTCTTTCTGCCCCGCGCCCTGGCAGCAGCTCTTCCTCTCGTCAATGCACATTTGTGTAGGATCCCATTGCCTTTTAAAGGGGTGGAGGCTACAAAGACTGTCCTCTCCATTCTCCCCAAATAAAAGGGAGCACACCCAAGCTGGGCTGGACCCACATCTGAAAACCCTTTACTCTTTAACTCTTGTTCTGCTTTTTAGTCTCAGTTTCTCACAGTCAAAGGCCTGGCCGGCTCACAGCATGTGATTTATTTGCCTTTTGGACTGCCTCTGCCAAATAGGAAACATGAGTAAACATTTAGGACTCTGTGTTTAGGGGTGGATGTAATCATGACACTGCAGGGTGTTGTGCAGACAGACATGCGTTCATATTCAGGTTAACTTGATCAAACCTGGAAGATGCTGTTGTTAGCCAGTGCTAGCCAGCTGTTCTTTAAGAGCCTCTCTTCCCTCACACGGGCTAGTAAAGACAACCCACCGTGTGAGGCCTCTCTCATCTGACCTCACCCATGTACAACAGCATGAGTTGGGCGAGGGGGGAAGGAGCTTTGGTTCTTGTTATAATGCTTCTTCTTGTGGGGTTTGGGATGACACTGGCCTTGGGCACGTTTCTGGCTTTTCACTGCCTTACACTTCAGCATGTTTTTTTTGTTGCCACTCAAACAGCGACCCCCGAAATAATAGTCCTTAAAGGTTAAGGCACCTCAAGTAAAAAGGGGGGATTTTTTTTTACTGGTTCATTCAAGATTTAGTTCAGGGAAAACATGTTAATTTATGTTACATTGACCACATGTTGGGCCTCTCCGAACATCTGTTTGCTGAGCAACGTTTTGATTTAGTAATGACATCAGGAAATGTGTCTTTTCAGCATAGGAGGAGTTCAGTGTTGGGGGAGTTGGCGGGGGAAGCCGGGGAAAGTTTAGGGGAAAAAGGAAGATGCTGGATGAGGAACAGTGAAGGGGGAATGTTTCAAAGTTCCAGTTGTTTCACAACCCAGAGTTCATGCGATTATTGCAGACGTAGCACAGGGCGAATGACGAACAAGCACAGGAAGAGAAGCCATGTGGGGCACTGCCCATAATAAGGTTTCACTTGATCTTTGTACCTAAACAATTATGGGCCTGGTCTTGTCCCTGGATGTTACCCCACACTATTTGAGATCTTGCTGGGAGCTCTGACATACTCTGTTGATGGTACATATGCCTTCTCAAGGTTTACTAAAGTTTCTAAAGGTTTTTATTTTATTTTATTTATGGCAAGTTCGTCCATTTTATATTACGCAAACAAAAATATGTTTTATGTCTGAACCTTGAATGGAACTAAACATATTGCAATGGCAGCATCCCTGAGTAACATGTTTAGAAAGACAGTGAAATGAATTAGAACAAGTACTGATACTAGTAAGTATACAATAACTTACGATCACTCTTGTTATTTGCCTTGGTTAGCGCCTGTCCTGTAGAAATGACGAGAGACGTTAGACACACGTTACAAATGTCATTCAAGCACTATATTGATTTAGATTTCTTTGTGTTTAAACAGCATTTACCAGCGATTGTGGGTTGTGGCTCTTTGTTGACCAGGTCGCCTACTGTTGTACATATCACTGAAGGAGAAATTGTATATTATTACTTTAGTATAACACTATAACCTCAATGATGATATGGCTCAGATAATATATCCCAAAACAAAAAAACTAAACTTAAATGTGGTTGTACTGTACATATTCATAAGGATGCATGCTATACCACACGGTTATAAGGATGATATTAGCATACTCAATGTGCACATGTGTACAGTACTTGTGTATAGTGGTGAAGGCAGGAAAGAGAAATTAAAGAAAGACAATGGCACACAGTCATATGTTACTATGCAGTGTTTATCCACTCTGTGTGCTAGGAGGGAATGTGACCCCTGTTCACTTGGCCGTATTTAATGTTGCCCCCCTATTGAACGGTAATAAATCTAAGATACAAAAATACAATTACGCAATAATAAATCAATTCTATTAAGTGGAGCTACATTTGCTGTGCCAACAATAACATATTACATTCAGGTTCTCCTATGCTGCGTATTCTAAAGTTACTCGTTTGCTAGCACAAAACTAGACCAACTACTGTGTTATAATCTTATACTTACACCAGAGGAGAAGACTCAAAAAGCACAACGTAGCTGTAGATGTGCCCCTGCTGGCTGTCATGTTGCCCGGCGATGTATGTCTCCTCTCCTGGTGGGTGTTACATGTCTCAGCCTTTACGCAGGAAGACTGTGAAATAACAGGAAGACTCTCATATCCTAGGATGGGAGGCCTGGGCGTTTTCTCACAATGGCACAGAGAGCCCCTGATAAGGAGAAAACTACTGTGTCCCTGCAATCCCCCTCCTCCCGTATACTGTATCTATCTCTTTTTCTCTACCTCTGCCCCATCCAAGAAGTATTGAATAGTATTTATCGAAGAATTTCTCAAAGCATTGTCTTGCATATATGGCACAAAAGAAAGTACTGTAAAAATCATGTATTTGAAAAATAGTATCATACAGTATTTTGGTATGCTACTGTATAAGTAGCTACACACTGTTATAGTATATTGTATTTTAGGTATTTATGTGTATACTGCACATCATTGTTTTAATTATTTACAGGATATATATTATATTTTTTAGAACTCATTTTATGTTTTTAATTACATTGTAGTGTGAAGCACTTTGTGTTACATTAATAAGTATGAAAAGTGCTATATAAATACAGATTGATTGATTGATTGATTGATTGATTGATTGATTGATTGATTGATTGATATTCATGTAAATATATAACTGGTAATGTCAGCCTTCAATATTTTTATATTGACTGGCTGACTGTTGAGTTTACAGTTAAGCATGTAAGTGTCTGTTTACCTGATGGATTGTTTCATGGCTGTGGTACTCCGTTTGTTGCTGTTTGTAAGGCAATGCTTTGAATTCCATTTAAGTGAAATTGTGTACAGTATGTGTCTAATGTGTTTGTTTAGTATTTAGCAAATCTCTAAGTGTAGCATTTTGCAAAAATGTGATGTTGAGAATGTGATTTAGTTGGGCAGATGCAGTTCCCCGAGTGTAAGGTTTCACTCAAAGCGAGTTGTGTAGTTTTAGTTTAGTAGTAGTTTTCGAAAAAAGAAAGAAAAAAAAATATCAAAAGGAATTAATTACTGTAAATTGAGAAGTATATGACATCTGTAAGTGTGAATATGTCTCAGGATTGTAAAAACTGGTTTGTTTTTCCAAGAGTGTGGGGACAATTAAGAAAATGTGTAGTCAGATATGTGGACTGTGTCTGTGTGCATTTGTGTTTATTTATGTGTGTTTGTGGTAAATGGGTGAGTGTTTCTGCGTACATGAAGAGGTCCCAGAAGAGTCCTGACTGGTTCATATGTACTGTACAATAGCTAGGGAGGACTATATTATGTCTAAACAGAGTTCTAGGAAAAGGGGATTAGTGTGCTATACAGCTGTTGAATCTGTTTGTGTTGGGTTTGAATTACATTTTGTTCTCTTTCTTGGTAAAGACGTACATATAATTACTGATGACATTGCCTTTGATGAATTAGTTAATGGAAGTACAATTCAATACTGTTTTTAGATCTATGGCAAGTGTTTACAAACTACTATTATATTAGTGACATTCACTGAGCTTCACTGACACAGATATCTGGAAACTCAAACACTTCTTACTTGTTTTAAATTTTCTTAAAAAATGTGAGGCCTTGTTTTACCAGAATATGTATGCTTGGCTAATGGGGGACAAATGTTATTTATTGTATCTTACACCTAATACTTGCTTAATACAGAACAACAGAAGCTGGAAGAGGAACTTTTAATGAAGTATGACTTGTTATTGTGTGGCAAAAGCAGCGTCATCTTATAGTTAAAAAACAGTCAAAAACAAGCTGTTTAGGTCATCACTGACTGAACACCAGTTCCAACCCCTATCCCACCCAGGCAGTGGTTAGAGAAGACTCTTCTTCCCTGACTGCACTCAGGAGATGACATCTACTGTGCGTGCGTGTGCGCATGTGTGTGGTGAAGGATTCACTCGGTTCCATTCTCAGCTGCTGGGCTTGGCATGTGGCCAGTTAACACTGGGCCAGAATTGCTTCCACATTTCAATTTGGATAAAGCAGAATTTTGTTTTTATGTCCCTGACTGAATAAAAAGGCCCCTACAAGTTAAAGCTTAAATACATCTGCATTAAACTTCCAAGAGGAGTTAAATATGATGCATGGCATTGTCATATTTGTTCTGGGTGAAACCTTTGCTTAATATCATGTTCTAAACTATTTGCATGTGAGGTTTTAACAAACTTTAGTTCATAATGTATACTATAACTACCTTATTATTGCTGATGAATGCTTATTTCAAGTCACTAGCAACATAATATCACTCTTGACTCCAGCTAGACTTTTAAATCTCTCATACAGTACCTTGGCACACAATTAAAGATATACATCCACTTATGCCATTATAGTTATATGCTTATGCCCAATGCCAAAATCAAAACATCCTGTTGACTTCATACATACTGTAGGCCTAATGAAATGCCTTCTGCTGATAATGCCCTCCAGAACTCATCTTACTGTATGTGATTTTTGTCCAATATCGACATGACACAGGATACTTTTGGAAACATTATGGCCTTCCACGCACGCAATTATATCACATAATTAGTAGAGATACATTTCCAGAGATGCCAGCTGTCATTAACTGAATCTCATTTTACAAGCAGATACACTGTTATATTTTAGCCATACAATATTGGCATCCGTGCGTGTGTGTGTGTGTGTGGGCTGCATGTGTTTGCACAGCTGTGTTTGCACATGTGATGTGAGTAATCTACATGTGATATGTGCTGCGCATAGAACTGTAGAACTGCGCCATCAGATCATGAAGCTCTCTGGTGCCCTCGTTTGTGCGAAAATAGTATCGGCCATGAATATGTATGTATCACGTTTGTATGCAGGTTTATTATGTAATTGTATAATACATTAGTTCATCAGGTAGGTCAGTACAATGCCACTACAACGTTTTCCCACCCAGATAGAAATTAGGCCTGAATATCATTTAGCAGTACTCCCAGCAGTAGGCCATAGTTTTGACGCATGCGCACCAAGAGCAGTGGCGTTGCGGAGACGTGCTGACCTTGTCTGCACCAACAGCGTCCCGCGACTTCCCCAGCCCTTTAGGAACACTGTTCCTAAGGATGACCAAAGCAACAAACTGGTTAGGATGACCAAAGCAGCAAACTGGGTTTTAACATGATCACACGCATAGATGTTTAAATGTAATTCAGACATTCGATTTCGATTATATTAGGTATATTTAGTCTATTAGGCAAAAACACCGTGTCTATGTTTCGTAACTGCAGGTCTAAAATCATTAATTACTTTATTTATTTATTTATTTATTTATTCGTGTCACTTTTATATACTTTTTTTTTGGAATAAATGGGCTGTGTGCATCGATGTACGCCTATGAGCATAGCCTAATAATATACTACGTTTGAGAATACAGTGTCCTATAGGACCTAGTCAGTGTCGTTACATCATGTCTCGTGTAAATGCCCATGCTGGAGCCCACGCTACTTCTCCTTTCCCCCACCAAGGCGGAATCATGATTCTTCCTCCGGTAGGCTATGATCGTAATAAAACGTCACCCTCCGTTAGGACAGCCTCAACCCAGCCAAGTGCGTAGCTTTTAATTGTATGCGTTAACAACACTCCTGCCATGCCTCCGGACACCGTATGGATGTATACTCTTTCCGCTTGGAAAATACGATAGACTAATAGTAGATAACGCGTTCGTTGCATTGGATCTAGAAGAGGACTTAATCGCGTTGCGGACTCAAGCAGAAGCACGTACAGTAGGACACGAAGATTGTAAGGTAATTTTTGTAACTGCGACACAGTAGCTGTAGCCAGAAAGGCATAACGGACTGTCAGAATAACACTGTTTTCACAGAGCCCAGTGTGCGCATACGGGAATGTGAAGTGCGCACACATTTAAAGTGCCACATATTAGTGGATACATGTCAGCGAGACTGCAGCTATATGATGCACTACTTCGTAGAGGTTGACTGCTTGCTAGAACGATATTTCTAAGCTTCGCTTTGCTTTCATAATCATTTCTACATTTAATTTGGATAATTCGGGCAAGTAAATCTTAACTGTGGTTATTATGAGACGTGCGAATGCAGCACTACGCACTTTTCTGCTCTGTTTCGTGTTGCTTTACAGAGAGGACACGCCCACTTCTTAGTAATGTGTGTGCGCTTAACACGTTATGTTATTATATTCTTAGGGGATTCTTTTCGTTTTTCGACCTATAATCACCAGTGACTGACGTCGGTTAATTAATCGTGGAAAACGATTAATCATAATTACCATAATTAGAAATATTTCCTTTTTATACGACAATGTTGTTTTGCAAACGCACGGGGGCAGTCGTCCTAATTAATGTATTCATAGTGTTGCAAATGGGCAAGTTTGTGTCTAGAGCCAAATGTGTGTAGTAGTGAGGACATATAACTGTAATAACGGGTATTATATCGTATATGTAATGACGTGAACACCATGTGAGGTATTTTTGTTGTCAGTGTTGAATAGGAAAGAGATATAAACATATTTTTGGCTTTCGTGGCTTCCAGGAATGTACCCTCTATACCACAGTGGCATTCTATTGGTTTTCCGCTTGTTCCTATAGATCTACAGAACAATGGAGGAAATGGAGGCTTCAGCATTGATCCGTGAACCAACCCCAGTCTCCCCAAGACCTCTTCTTTCCTCTGTTATCCCATCACGTAGCCTGCTGGAATGGAGGAGGAGAGTCAAATCGGAGTACATGCGTCTCCGTCAGTTAAAACGTCTTAAAAAACTAGAGGAGGTCAAGGTGGGTGGACCTGCATTTCTCTGTTATAGTATGTGATTCTTCCTGACCTGTCTGTGTGCGCTTGTGTTTGTGGTGATGCAACTTCCTCTTGCAATCTACTCTGTGTGGTTCTAGGCCCTCTTCATGTCAAACAGGCAAAAAATTGAACAGCAAACCAATATTCTGAATGCAGATTGGTCCAAGCTCCGGATTCAGCCAATTCCTCCATCAGCCTCTAGTGGAGCCCTGCCCAACAAGAAGGTATGTCTAAGGGCAGAATGGAATAATTTTTTTTTGAATATTCACTTTTTCTTATGCTTTAACTTTTCATGGGTCTTAATGTATGTATTTGATATATATTCAGTGCTTTATGAAGTTTGGATAAGCACTCAAGGGCAGTAACTAGTTACTATAACTAGTTACTGTTATATTATTACTTTTTTCAGTAACTAGTAGTTTAACTAATTACTATTTCCAAAATAGTTATAATATTACAATTACTAATCCAATTAATGCTGCATTACTGCATTACAAGAATGTTATTTCTGGTCCTAGCAAACATAGGGTGGGCTACTTGAACCAACCTGTCCAATCATTTGGTTTGAGAGGCTGCAATGTTTTCACTTTGGCTAATTGTTCTAAGCTAAGGTTCATTATTGTTCCATTAAAGATAATTCATTCATAAAATTAACTGACTACACAGGTTGTCATTTTTAGGTAGGGTTGAGGCAGGGTAGTGATTGTGAAACAAGTAATTACTTTTAATTAAAGGTAATATTATCATATTATATATTATACTATAATATTATAGGTAATATTATTACCGTTTGAAGGAGTAATAAGTAACTAGTAACTTATTATTATTCCTGAATAACACTAAGAGTCACATGACAGAAAGTGCTGGGGCCAACAATATAAGTAGCAGAATAGTGTCTTTGTGTTCCCAGATTGACGTGACATGGCACTCTGTGTTCTGTGTTGTTTGGCGTCATTTGTACCATTGGTGGAGCCACATGTGTTTGAGCATGTCATCAAACTGTCCAATCATTTACAGATGTGCACGGTGGAGTTTGGCGTTCCAGGGTTCAAGGCCCAGTCTATTGCCATGCGGCCCCTTTCAACAGTGGCAGGGATCCCCTTCATGTACTCCTGGTCACCGCTGCAGCATAACTTCATGGTATGAGACGGTCGACAGCTTCTATTACGTAACGTTATCATATTATGTCAAGTGCATTACTGTATTACCACTTACCTAAAAAATCTAGACTCCTTTCAGAACACCAACATTTGCTACGTTTAGCGAAATTGTAAATGGACTTGTCCTTGGTTTACTTTAAGAAAAACGTTCCAATCCAAAACACTACACCTCCATGTTTTGTTTTAACCAATCAATCCACTGTTATTCATCTGAATGAGTGTAAATTCAACGTAACACACACACACACACACAGTCCTGACACCCATGGCCCTATCCAGGTGGAGGATGAGACGTTCCTCCACAACATCCCCTACATGGGTGACGAGGTATTGGAGCAGGACGAGGCCTTCCTGGAGGAGCTAATTGACAACTACGATGGCGTCCATGGAGACAGAGGTGTGTCTGTGTGTGTGTGTGTGTGTGTGTGTGTGTGTGTGTGTGCCAGAGAGCCGTTTATGGTGCTACAGGGTTGACTGGGACTCACTTAAGCATACTAGCTGAGGAGAGTTGAGCCCATGATGTGCTGTGACGCCACCACGTTGCACCCGGTGCTTGTGTTCCAGAGGGCGGCTTCATCAACGACGAGATCTTTAAAGAGCTGGTGGAGGCCCTCAGCCAGTACTCGGACCCCGAGGAAGAGGTGGAGGAGGACAAGGAGAAGGAGGAGGGGAGAGGAGGAGGAGGAGGAGGAGGAGAGGAGCAGCCACAGGTCACCATTGCGGCAGAGAAAAAGGAGGAGGAGAGAGCAATGCGGAGGAGCTCAGTGGAGGCCACGGAGGAGGCCAAAGTTTCCCCGCTTGTTTTCCACAGGAGGAAGAGGAGGAATGTGGTCGAGGGTACGCTTTCCTGCATTAAACCGTCACCGTTTAGACGGCTGTAGGTGGTCTCCATTGACTACAGCCTGGGCATAGTGTGTTTGATAACATCCTTAATGTTTTGGTCCCCCACAGCTTGTGTGAGGAAACCTGTTTGTCCGTGACACGTATATACCCCGGCTCTGATTACACGCCCTAATGAGGTTACTAGCAGGCTGTATGGGCAGCGTGTGTGTGTGTGCTCTCTTCCCAGACTCTGAGAGTGAAAGACAGTCATTTAGCTGCTCTGTGAACGTTGCCGAATGTACAGTACAGTAAACTGAGATAACACTGCGTGAACACTGCACACAGACTTGAGTGTACGTGAATGAAAGCATAGAATCAAAGTATTCAGACATCCTTAACAGGCCAAAGCTGTTTTATAGAATATATATAGAATAGAATTACAGAATAAATTGCATATTAGTCCTTATAGGAACCTAAATGTAATCCTGCAGCTTATCTCTTTCTCTGTTTGTGTTTGTAACAGTGAGGGATTTGTCCAGCAGTAAAAAGATACCTCATGACAAGATTTTTACGGCCATTGCCTCAATGTTCCCCTACAAGGGTACCATGGGGGAGCTGAAGGAAAAGTAAGTGGATTTCAATGTGACTCCTTTTAGCATTTTAGCCTCCTATTTAGCATAATGCCAACCAGCGCGTTGCTTAGTGTTCACCATGGCGACAAGGGCTCTTTGAAAGACTGGTTGCTCCTTCTCAGGCTTTCTGCCTGAAAAGAACAGTTTCATCAGCATTTGAAAGAGTGCCACTCGAAACGAGTTGTTTACGGGACCACTTCCTTCCTACACAGTAAACCCTTTATAAAGGGAGTTCAGGTTAAAGATAATACAAAGTGCTGAGTGATAGGCAGGTTTTCCTTTAATGTTGACGTGTTGTGTAGCCTTCTTGACTATCCTTTCTTATCGCTACAGGTATAAGGACCTCCTGGAGCCCCCCAGTCCAGTCAATCTGCCCCCTCTCTGCACACCCAACATGGATGGGCCCTTTGCCAAATCTGTGCAGCGAGAGCAGTCGTTGCACTCTTTCCACACGCTCTTCTGCAGACGTTGCTTCAAATACGACTGCTTCCTCCATCGTAAGGAATCTGCTTTCCATTTGTTTGGTTATTTAAGCTTGTCGTGCTTTTAGTTTGTCCATTTGTTTTAGTCGTCTGAACGTTCTCTGTTTCATGCATGTTTGGTGAGAATATTTAATTAAGAATTGATAAGTGCTGCTACATGCTGTTACTTTTGTGTGTGTGTGTGTGCACATGTGACAGATATACTTTATGTCTGTTACCAACAGCTTTCCACGCAACTCCTAATGTTTACAAAAGGAAGAGCAAGGAAATCCGCATGGAGACCGAACCGTGTGGCCACAACTGCTTCCTGCTACAGGTAGGTGCTGTAGGCTCCACCTAACCTTCACATTATTAATTTGATTTGTGTGTAATAACAAAATATTGCCATCTCTGAACTTTTCAATGAACTAGCATGTACATCTGGGTTAAAGCTGTGATTCCTTTTATTCATTTATATGAGCATTGCTAACCCTTACACAGTACTGTAGCTCTAGTACAGTAACAGACTGCCTGTAATATAGACCCACTGCTAGTTAATTCTGTCTAAATGCAAGACTTATTGAGTTTAAACTGTAGGAAGCCATCCTTATATTGGTAGCCCATAGATCTGGTGAATGTGTGTATATACTGTAGTATACAGTAATCTACCTCAATGTTTTGTCCAATGAAGAAAGGGGCCAAAGAGTTTGCAGAGCAGAACATGCTGCGATCTCAGCGTTCCCGTCGAAGACGGAGACAAGCCCGACCCACTAGCTCCAACTGTCCTGGGCCGTCAGGTTCTGCTGAAGATGGGAAGGAGGGAGACAGCGATCGGGAAACCACCTCTTCCTCAGGTACAGTAGGAGACTCGTCTGAACTGGAGTGGATATTGGTGTTCATCAGGGCCTGTAGAGCTTGAAGTTGGCTACTGCCATCGTGTTCTGTAGGAATGTCACACGCATTTCATGTACATATTCAATAGGAATTTTTGTATTTGTTTATAGAAATAATAACGTATTACTGTATACTATACTGAAAACACAAACAAACAACATA
>JAODVN010000023.1:461314-476385 GCA_025434125.1 Chologaster cornuta
CGCCCAGACAGGTGTTGTGCCTCTGGCCGGTGACCCAAACATGATGACAATGCTAATGGGCATAATGACAAAGATGTCAATTCAGAAGAATGCTGTCCGCAAACAAAATATAGAGCCCCTTGACCTAATTAAGCTTTAAAAAAAAAAAAACACATAAATGTTTATTTTTGGAGAGTGGTTTGCACACTATTATCTGTGAATCACTGCTCTGTAGTTGGGCCTGAGAATATAAGGCTTCATTGTGCGATGTATTAATGTGTATTCGGGGTCTTTTGATGTTGCTCTCTAATTACTGCTATTAGACATTTACATTCCTTATTAGAAGTTTGTATGCCCAGGACCTTTGACCTGAGACCCGAAATATTCCAAATTGTTTTGGAAATAACCTATATAATCAGCTCATATGTCATTTGCAGGGAGGATTTGTAGGAAGATGTCACATTCACTATCTGTGTTTAACCTCTCTTCACCTAACCTACTGTACGTTTAACCAATGTTTTGTGGACCGTGTTCTATTGTGAATCTTTGTAATATTTTGCACAAAAGAAATCCAAATCAACCTACAATATAAGTATTTCCACCTATTGGCCAACATTGTAAAAGTAATCAAGTCTGATGATGTATGTTAATTACTAAATAAAGTCATGTCAACATGCTCAGGAAAAACATAATTCACAATTAATATAATTGATCAAATAATAATACATTATAAGAAATATAAAGTGTGCGTGTGTGTGTGTGTGTGTGCGTGCGTGCTTGTGTTTGTGTCTGCAGCACTCTGTGTTTGCTACATTATGGATGTGTACATGTATGCTGCAGTATATCAACTACAGGTCAGCCAAGCTGATTACAAGCCATGGTGTTTTGAGTGGATCCATCTTGGGGGAGTACAATAGGTATAGCGCTACATATGTAATGTGTGTGTTATTGGGAGGGGAGACACTGGGAGATATTGGAAGACACAGACGAGGACATGAAGAGGAGGGCTCAGCAGACATCGCGTAGGAACCCCAGGAGACCAACTCCCTGCCGTGGCTGTTGTTGTTTTATAATGAACTCCCAAAGTCCTCATTTCCCCCTCGTACCGTGAGCAGAGGTGGAGCAGCGATGGGGGTGTGTTGAGAGTCCACTACCGCATTCTCACGCACAAGCCTGCAGCAGGGTGGCTTGGGGAAGAGGTGGGGGTAACATACAAGCTTGTGTGTGTGTGTGTGTGTGTGTGTGTGTTGCTGTGTCTGGGCTGACTCCGTGTGTGTTTGTGTTCAGCCCTGACAAAAGACAGGTGAGGGAAGGGTGAGGTTTTTTTTTCTTCTTTTTTTTTTTGCATATATGCCCATGTGTGTGTGTGTGCGTGCATGCATACCTGCCGTGTGCACACCTGTGGTCACCTCAATGAGAGTGATATGTGAGCGTGTGTTTGTATTTGTTCCCCAGTGCGGGCCGCAGCTGACACACACATACACACACACACACACACACACACACACACATACACACGCCTCACTGTCACCTAGAGACACAAGGGCAGTGTGAATGACATTGATAATGTAGGGTAACGCTGGCAGTAACCCTATCTCCTCGCTCAGTGTGTGTGTGTGTTTCAGGTCCACATATAGGGGACTAATGCCAGCCTATGCTGTCACAAATGCCACTCCGTGATAGATGAAGATGAATTGACTAAGCGGGGCCAGAGGGTTTGCGTATATATGAAATCTATTGGCTGTTGCCTAGCAAAAGATGTTATCCACGTTAGCTTACATAGCTTTCAGGTTTATACGTTACCCATTTCTGCAAGTGCAGTGGACGTTAACTGAAGCGTGGAAGGCTTGATAGGTACCTTGCTCAAGGACACGTAGCGCAGCGCCTTCTTAAGGGCCCCGGCTAAACCCCCCAGATTCAAATCCTACCCAGACGTCCCTCCTTCTTGGAGAAGCTACCACCTAATAGCATCAGCGCTGGGGCTAATCACTTTGCGCAGAGACAAGAATTGAGTGAAGACAAGGGGAAATGGCTTTGTGTGCAGGGAGCGAGCGAGAGAGAGAGAGGAATACAGCATGGGGTGGGAAAACCTGGAATGTGAAATGACTAATGCAATTGCTCAACCCACAACAAGAACATGGACTGCCTAGAGCTATGACAGGGGTGAGTGCATACCTCAATGAAGGGGGGGTCAAACACCGTTGACTGAGGCTCACTGGAGAGGGGGTGGGTTTCCAAGCGGTGGGCGCTGGAATGTATGTAGGCACGAGGGGATGGTCAACTGTGTGGGCAGTGGTGGTCCAATGATGACTGGGCAGTTAGGTTAAACTGACTCCCAGGATGACAACAGTGACCCATCAGATAACGGGCATAGCTGACCTACACACCCCACCTCCCCTACTGGAGGTGGGGTGTGGTGGGGCAGGACACCTTTAAGGGGATAGTGAAGGCCAAGAACTCAGATAGCGAAAGAGTGTAGCAAAGTGTAGCAATTGTGCCCTTTTGAGTATGTCCCCCTGTTGACAAGATGGACCACAATAGACATATGCCCCTTTGCTGGTCCAGTCTAACGCCTGTGGAATCATCCCTTCCTACATGGGAAAATGCGCAGGAAGGCTGTTCCCATGAAACTGTGGTTGGTCTGTAGAAACACCTGCGGCACAGACGCTGGAGGTTTACATTGCAACGGTTGCGATAGGGCATGATAAGTCTGCAACACTCACACAATACCCTCTGCTTAATGAATTGTACTTCTGTGCTCTACTTAAACCAACTGACCTCCATTAGAAGCAACACAACCCTTTTCCAGATCAACAATGTCCGAGGCAGGAAAACACAGATAAGCAACAGCGCCTGGTGTTCTCTGAGCATTTTACACATCCAAAACCAGTTATTTTACATATCTGCATGGATACAAAGCTATGCACGTCTTAAGGTCGGTAATTGCAGAGTCAATATCACTTAAAGTATCGTTATCATTAAAAGCATTCATTCATCAAGCTCGCTATGGATAACTGACACATACTTTATGAGTCTATTGTGAGTTCCTGTGGCCAGGAAGCTGTCGATCAGAGGGGGAAAGCCCTCTGCCATTTGTGTGTTCCCACCCTGGCTGAACCGGCAGAGAGCATGTCTTCCAATTCAGTGAGCGGATTGACGACAACACCGCTCTCCTTCAAATGCTCGGAGGTCTAAGTGTCACCGCTCGCAGGTGGTATGGCCACAGGGCTGTGTGTGTGTGTGTGTGTGTGTGCTTGTGTGTGACTGACAAGTGTGTGATCTCCGTGCTCTCTGAAGCCTCGTGAAACACGACGGGGAATATAAGACGAGCAAGAAGAGACACAGAGTGATAAGGACGATAGAGATAGACGGAGGTCTTGTTGGAGGTGCAGGTCATACACCAGCATCTGTAAGCATACGCTATTATACGAATAATTAAAGGATCTTGTCACCGTGACTACTACCATGTCACTATCATTAAATCTACAAAGTAGCTAATGGCCTAAGTAATAAAGTGCTTCATATATAAGAGCAGATAGGTATCTTTAATATGTCGTCGTTTGAACCTTCGCTCAATGGGTGGTCACGCCGGTCTGGTGTTTTTACTCTGCATGCGTACCCCATCAAGATAGCACACACAAAGGTCAAAATAGCCATTCTCCCTGCTGTGACACACTGGGAGCTTATGCATTTTTTCTGTCATCTTTGGCAGGCCCTCATTTGCTTTCATTTAGGCTCTCATCATGTCTTCAAAGGCAAGTGCATCATTTCCCTTGCGGCACTGAGAAAGAGCATTGTGCCTTCAAAATAGAACAGGTTGGTATCCAAACACGGCTGACCCAAGGCAATTTAGCTCCACATAATCGTCTCCTTCATTCAGTCTCTCTTGTGTCCTGATCATTGTCTTATTGCCTGTTATTGCCTGACAAGCATCATTAACTTCCTCATATAAGGGATTTAATAACATATAATTTGCTCTTGAATAAAACAAAAAGTCATACTCCTCCATCTAATAATTACAAAGTGTTTGGCAACATAGAGAACAATGCCACAGTGAAAAAAATAAAATAAATGAAGCTATACTCATCACACACTTTCCTGAACATCTCTGTAACTCAGCACACACACACTACATAGCTTTGCCCTGCGGTGTGAATCCAGCTGTTGATTTGCAAACATCCCAATGAGTGAATTGGCCTGTGGCCAGTTGGTCAGTTGAGAGTGTGTAGGATTCTCCACACCTGGGACCTGGAATCTAGTATGAGCCTGTAGAGCTCAGGTGCAGGGGACACCGGTAAGCTCATCTCATCCTTTCTCCAGGGCACAAAGATAAAGGACAGACAGAGAGAACCCCATGACCTTGGGGAATAGGAAAATGCACCCTGCATACTGTGCCAAAGGGCTTGTGGGGGCCCCACGTTTTCCTTTCCTAATTCAGAGTAATGGGTTAAATATGTGAACAACCATCCACTGCCCTCGGGAAGTGTTATGACAAAACCAAAAATGGTGAGAGGCGAGCAAGAAGTGGCATGAACACTTCTCAAGGTTTCTGACATATGGGGGGTAGGGGCTTGGGTGAATAGGCCTCTGTTGAGAAGTGTTTAGCCCCAAGAGACAGCCATCATCTCAAGCATCATCATACGGCGCAGGCAACTGTCTTCGTGGCCCCTCATAGGATGGCTGTGTTTAATGGGGTTAACAAATGCTCCTTCACTGGGAAACAGAAGCCTAAAAACAGCTTGCTGCTGAACACTTGGAAGATTGTCTCTTTGATTTAACACCTCTCAAATAATTAGATTGATGGTGGCCTGGATGAACATGATTGGGATGTGGTTTTGTAAAAGTGCCAAGCCAGGTTAATTTTCACTTATTCGAAATCACCAATGAGCAATAGTCAGATTACTTCTGGGAAATCACGGCATTGCTTTCACACACATGCACCTCTCTGTCACAGTCAACTGCACAAACAAATGCTGTCTCATTTTTCCCTCATCCTGAAGATATGAGCTAACCATGATACCATTGATACTATTGTTTTTGGTACCCCTGACCGCAGGCAGAAGGGGTAAATGGACAGCCAGGATTATTCTGACACTTATCACTGGAAAACCGGGATAGTCTAATTACACAAAACCCGAGTAAGATGACAAAACCTGGCCTGGAGACATCTTTTCATCAACCCCTTACTGCCACATGTCTATTTTCTCAACAGTGTCTCGCAAAGCTGTCTTGGTAGGGGAAGGGATTTGTAGTATCAGAGACAGCACAGCTGTCAGAGAGAATAAAAACATATAAATAAATAAATAAATAAATAAATAAATAAATAAATGAATTAAATAAATAAATAAATAAATAAATAAATAAATAAAATAACCTTGACAGATGTCGCCATGACCGGCGCTGAAACGTTTGTTGATCAAGGTAATCGACTCAGAATCAGTCATGGTTTGACTTATCTGTGCCATCTCTCAGATTTAGGATTTGTACGTAACACAATGGGAACAACTGATCCCTGAGAACATATTAGAGTCGAACAGTTCCCCGTTGCGGTCGCTAGGTGGCGGAAGATGCACCTGCTCTCGCCTGCGCTGCATTCCCTGAAACGAGATTTCCGTACACACTGATCTCCAGCTGATGACGTGTGCACTGCTGCGCTGTCGGCTAGTTAGCTAGCGACCTGTCAGATTGCTGTTGTCGGAGCAATAGGAAGACATAATCAAACCGCATACAATGGATACACTTTACCATCAGACTAACAAGTGAGTGTGTCTGATCGCTGCATGATATATACGGGTTAGCTTGCTTTACGTAGCAACTGACGTTTATTGTCAAATGCCAGAAATGAACAAGCTAATTACAAGCTAACAGAGTAACTGTTAGATAGCACAGGTTAGTAACGTCACAGGACTTTAGTTGAACTAAAACTAAACTACTGTACTGAGACACACATACTACATTTTGAGGATCACCACACAAATGATGATGCACAAACCGTCACAGTAAATACAACGTTATAAAGCATGATTCTTGCGTGATTTTATGGCGTTATACCCTTCATCATTATCATAAACGTTAGGCTATATATGTGTTGTTCTATGTTGTTGTTATGTCATACATTTGTCTTACCTAACTTCTGTTTTCACGTCACCTACTTGATGGCTACTAGGCAAATTCATGAGGTCCAGTCTCAAATGGGACGCCTGGAGACCACAGATCGCAATTCAGTACACTGTGAGTTTGTATTGTGTCTGTTTAAAACCTTTTTACATCCAATTCTTCATTAAAAATGATCCATGTCCATACATTTTTTTTTGTCATGCATATTTATCCACATACAACAATTTCATAGGTCAGATAGTGTCTCCCTGGCTAGTTGCTTTTTTCTAGTGGGTGCCTCATCTTGTTCCAAGCATGCTGGAGCCTAAATCGGAAGATTTTGGGTGGGAGCAGTGGCGGAAGTTGGAATGACTTCTTCTGGATAATGGTGGGAGCCAGGCAGCTGCCAATGACATCAGTTCACACGTTAAAGGAGGGAAGGATGTAGCAAAGACTGCAGGGAAATACTTGTTGGGACACTGTTATGGACTTCAAGCTTCCTCTAAAATCTGCCGGTGCCAGTTTGTCACAAAGTGATACAACAAGCTGACTTTTGAATGAGGGGTGTAAACAGCTAGACATATGTCGTTATTTCAAGTCAGCTTTTGATTTCACTTCAGGAAAGCACTTTTTGTTTAGGTGTTTCTTTTTAGGCATAATCGTGGGTGGGAGCATTAGGACAAAGTGAAATGCCTGCCTGGTGGTCTACTTCATCTAGTTTTCGTAATAACAGATGATACATGTAAATATTTCTCTATTATGTATTTATCTTCAGTGCCTTTTTTATTTTGCATTCTTCTAACAAGTGTTGGAGAACGACCTGCTGGCAAGAATTGACCAGATCTTTAACCATCTGGAAAGGCTGGAGATCCTAGCCAGCAAGGAGCCCCCAAACCGCCGGCAGAATGCCAAATTGTGAGTTTCTTGAAGGATGATGCCTATATTAAAAGATGGTGACCCTAAAGCCCCAGACATGTGATTCATATCTCAGCAAGGCAGGGAAATAGCAGAGAATATGAGACAGACAGCCTTTCCTGCCCCGTGGCAGCGTGTCTCTATGAAAACATTTCTACAGAAGTCCCGTCACCAACCAGCATTCTTAGCGCATTGGGCAAAGCTCCTTTCTGAGCTGGGTAAACACACCCGAGGGTTAACGGTAAGTGAATCCCACCCCACAGCAGTCTTCTGATGTCAGGACACGCCCTCAGCTCCATGACGACATTAAAGAGAGGAGGAGGAGGAGGCTGTGCGGGGAATAGGTCCACATGTGTTTTTGGCCACGTCTGATAAGAAGGAGGGAGGGGAACAGCTTAATTTGTCTGACAACATTTGTCTGCCTTGCTCCAGGCGTGTGGACCAGCTCAAATATGACACTCAGCACCTACAGACAGCCTTGCGAAACTTCCAGCACCGACGCTACGCCCGGGAGACCCAGGAGAAGGATCGAGAAGAACTCTTGAGTCGCACATTTACTACCAACGCAAGTCTGATTTTGTACTTGTCAACAGGGCGGGGAAATAGCGCCCATTAAACAGGCCTGGAAATATAAATAAACAAACGATCATGTCCGCACAGGATGCAGAGACCTCCATCCCCATAGACGAGACACTGCAGTATAACTCCAGCTTGCACAACGCGCACAGTGGCATGGACGAGCTCCTGGGCAGCGGCAGCAGCATCCTCAACGGCCTCCGAGATCAGAGGGGCACGCTCAAGGTGAGAGCTAGCAAGCTAGCTAGCTAGCATCAGCAGCCTCCCATCGCTGTGTTCCATTTGTTCCGTGAGAGAGGAGGAGCCGGGCGATGGTAGGATGGGTGCATGTGCGGTTTGGTTAAGGCCCTTCCCTGTAGACGTAATGGAGGGCGATATTCCAAAACAAACCCTACACCAGTTCCAGTGCGTCAGCTGTGATTACAATAGTGATTGTTGGTGTGCTGCAAACACTGCGCCAAGAGAAGTGAGCCAATGTTTTCCAGGGAGGAGGAGGTCTTCCTGGTCCTGAGTCACGCCTCCTCTTATCAGGGCGTGACACGGCCAGACACGGTCACCATATGCAATTTGAATGCATTTGACGATCCTTCACATTCATATGATGTTGTTTTGATTCTTGTGCAGGGGACCCATAAGAAAATGCTTGACGTGGCCAACATGCTAGGCCTGTCCAACACCGTGATGAGGCTGATAGAGAGACGGGCCACTCAGGATAAGCTCATCATGGTCGGAGGCATGGTGCTGACCTGCGTCATATTGGTCCTGGTTGTCAGGTACTTGGGCTGACAACCAATCACGGCGATGATGGATTTGAACCCCAGCAGCCTACCCAAACTCATGTGAACAGACAGATGTGAGGAAATGACCTGTGTTTATCCGAAGGTGGCGTCATACTGTCATTTGCGAGATGACTGCTTGTCATATTGTACTTTGCACATTGATTACAGAATTTGATTGATTGTGAAGACACCTTTGGCTATAACTGCAGGAATCTAGATTTAGATTGTCCTCACAACTGTAGACACAGCCAAGTCTTTTAAAGTATCTGATTTGGGGAAAAGGTCACAATTTTATAAATTGCGGCTGCATCTTTAAATCGAACGGTTTCGGTAGCTGTGAAATGTCGACTTTCATTCCACTCCAAACTCATGTGGCATTGAACTGTTTAGTGTAGTCCTGGTTTTAATCGAGGTGAAACTGAAATGAGTAATGTGAGGAGGGGGGTATCACAGCTGGCGTGCTGCTTTTTCTAATGTGCAAACTTATCTTCAACCTCCCATGTTCATTGTTTAGCCTTGTGTCCCTTATTCATGTGTGAAAAATGCTGTTAGTTACATCACCCTGCTAAGCATTGAGCTAAATGCAGGTCTGTTGAAATATGTTGTAATTACATACATTTAATGAATTATTGAATTTATTTGTTAATGCATAATGTTGTGTAACAAACAAGATACACAGGACTGCTAAACAAGACATGATGGTTTACAGCATTAAATGCCACTGTACAATCTCTGGGATTTATATCTTGGTCCAATCTCACTATGTGAGCATGTATTAATTATCTTAATAAAATGAAGAAAACTTTTGTTCTAAAACAGTGACTGTATGGCCAGCACAGCTGTTTCTTTTCTCATATTGTACCCCATATAAGGATTCACAACAGCACCTTTTACCTCATGTAAGGATTTACAACAGCACTTATCTGTACAAGCATTTTTATGCAGTTTATATAACTTGACTTTGGAACTTGAATCTAGCTCAGCATGTTCAAAAGAAAGGGTTGCCTGCTTTTACATGTAGGTTTACAGGAAATGTTAATTCCCCCATCATAATGTTGACGCTGGCACCATCTTGTGGTGCACATTGTAATTATTCATTTTTTGCTTGCGACGTGTAGCTGTACCCCAGCTAAGCCTTTGTCCACTACAACATTGAACAAAGCATCAAGGGGCTGAGAGGGGGACCCTCATTTATGTTCACATTTGACGTATGAGCGTGTACCGACGAATACCAACCAGTTCTCGTCACTGGTGATGTTATACGGATATGACGCGTTATGTTTTCAGATTTTTAGAAAATTTTTATATTTTGTCAATAGCATTCATGTCTCATAACAGATCAATCCTATTACTTCATTTACAGCTCAAAACACACGTTAGGGTGCAGTTACACTTATTAAATATGTATTAGATCAATATTTAAAGCACTTAAAATACGTACACACTGGCAAATGAACTCAAAACATTTTATTTGCTGAAGCATTGTAAGATTAAAAAAAATGACATACAACTGCTACAGTCTAGCAGATCCATTTTCCTAGCAAAGAGTGCAGACATTGCCTGGACTCAAGATACACATGCATGAAGCAATTCCCAATTCCTTTCAGTTTTCATTCTTGCCTCTGCCTTCAAAACAGTAGCTTCCAACCTCTAGAATGTTATTAGCTGTAATGACAAACATTATTTACAATTTTACACAAAAGCAAAAACATCTTTTCAAGAGCATTTTGGAAAATAATTTAAAAACGGAAAAATACAATTATTGCAGTATACTACAATCATATTTGTTACATGATGCAAAGCAGCATCAAGATGTACAGTTTTCAGTGCAAGTCCTTCAGATGTACTCTTACCACTGGGAACATGACCTTTTAACCTCAGCCCTGGCACGCACGCGCACACGCACACACACACACGCAGGACCATTTCATACCAATATGGCATCATATTGGGGGGGGGGGTGGATATCTTCACATTACACAATTATGTACAATGTTAGGTAAGATCAAGTAGTCATTTCTGAACGTCAAAGAATGTCAATAACTACATAAGTAAGTCAGGCTCCCTGTAGAGCAACCAGGTTACGTTACAGAACGCCACTTCCTATGTTATACCTCCCACAACATGATTGGGCCACTGGCCGCCTATGTGGCTGCAGGAAGGAAACAAAAGACAGAGAAAATAAAAAACAACAATGATAACTGGAAAAGAAAGTCCAGTGGTTTCGATAGCATATTTCTCATTTAGGGAAAATAAATGGGTGTTACATACTTTACAGTCTCCCCTCCCCATTTCAAGTTGTCATTAGATTCCCCACCATTAGTCAAAACCTCAGCAAGTGTTAACATTTCAGTGAGGAGGAAAAAAAAAAAATATAGGTATTAGTGTATACTTGGAGCTCTACAGCGCCACTTGGTGGCTTTGCTTTACTGCACTGTGTAGACCAGTTCCCTGGCTTCCAGCTTCCCATGTCACTGCCTGCTGTAACGAAAGGCCTCACACTCAGATGTTGCCCCCCCTTCACCCCTCTCCCCGACCCGTCCCTCCTACTGGCGGGCCGCGGTACTGCGTGCACAGCGGCTCCTCAGGAGCCGTGGTTAGGTGGGTGCTGGAGGTCCTGCCCTGAGAAGATGGGGTGCAGCAGCGGGTGCAGCTGCAGGGCGGCGGCCGCGGCGGCCTGCGACGGCCGCGGGGCGAACAGGGCGGGGTACAGCGCCGCGTGGGGCACGTGGTGGAAGGCCAGCGGCGTGTGGTGCAGCGCCGAGGCCGGGATGATGTGGATGGGCTGGCCCGACAGGAAGGCCGTGTGGTGGGCAGGGATCAGGCCGGCGTGGCTCAGCTGGTGGCCCAGCGAGTGGCTCAGCTGGTGGCCCAGCGGGGACAGCGAGATGGGGTGTAGATGGTGCTGGGGGATGTGGTGCACCTGGGCCAGCTGGGCGTGGTGCGGGTGGTGGGCGCTGGGGTGGATGCCCATGGCGGCGGCGGTGGCCGCGTGGTGCTGCAGGATGGCGTGCTGCACCGTGGTGATAGAGGTGGCCGACGCCACCGACACGGCCGGCTGCTGCTGCTGCTGCTGCTGGATGTGGATGTGGTGGAGCTGCTGGGGGGGCGGCCCGACCGACGGGAAGGCCTTCACCTGCTTGGCCAGCAGCTGCTGCTGGATGTGCTGCTGGGCGGCCTGCTGCAGCTTGCTGTACTTCTCCATCTCCTCCGGCGTGAACGTGATGGGCTGGCTCTCCAGGGGCGCCAGGCCGTCCTCCTCCGCCTCCATGCACTCCTCCTCCATGCTGGGCGGGGGGTATGCGGGGTAGCCGTGCATGGCCTGCTGCTGCTGCATATCGACCATGAGAGGCTCCATCATGGGGTTCTGGGAGGGGTCCTGGCCCGGCGTCTCCCCTTGGTACGGGGGCAGGAGCGCGGCCGCCTCCTGCTCGTACGCCGCCTCGTGGCGGAGCTGGCCGTCCTCTCGGGCCGCCGCGCTGGGCGGCGCGTCCTCCACCTTCTGGACGGGGGGAGGCGGCGGCGGCGGAGGCGGCGGGGGGAACTCCCTGATCGGCTCCACCAGGATCACCTCTCCGTCGGCTTCGTGGCCTTTCCCCGCCCCCGGCTTGTCCTTTTCGTCCGGCCTGGTCAGGGGGATAATGGCGGGCTTCTTCCCCACTTGGAGCTTCCCGAAGAGGGGCAGCATGGCTTTACTGCCCAGGGCGGGGGGCAGTTTGGGGCCAAAGTAGCCCTGCGGAGGGTCCTTGATCTTCACGCCGGATTTTGCCAATGCGTCGTCGGAGGCCCTCTTGGACTGCACCTTCTCCAGCAGCTGGCGGGCAGTGAGGGAGTTCCTCTGCTCGCCTGCATCCCGAGACGGCCCCTGCCTCAGGCCCGGGCCCCCCGACAGGTGGCTGTTGCGGTTGGGGGCTCGCGCAGCCGCCGCCACCGACCGCGGCGACTGCGAGCGGTAGATGCGTGAGCGGTTGAAGTCACGGCGGCGTGCGGCGCTGTCGTCGCGGCTACGGGCCGCCCGCCGGTGGGAGGGCGAACCCTTGGCGGAGCTGGAGGAGCGGCTGGCAGAGCTGCGGCTGCGGCTGTAGCTCCGCCTCCACGAGCGGACGCTGCTGCTGCGGCTGCGGCTGCTGGAGCTGCGGGAGCTGCTGCGGCGCCGGTGGTGGCGGCGTCGGTGCCGGTGCCTCTTGCGGCGGCCGTGGCTGTGGCTACGCGAGCGGGACTCCTCCTCGGACGAGGACGAGGAGGAACGGCGCCGCCGGGACCTCCGGCGGCCCCTCCGCTCGTACTCCTCCGAGTCCGACGAGCGCTTGGAGCGCTGCCTCGTCCTCCTCCTGCCGCGCTCCTCGTCGCTGTAGTCGCTGTAGCTGTCCGAGTAGCTGCGGCTGCGCTGGCTGTAGCCGCTGCTGCCCGCCGACGAGCGCTCCGAGCTGCTCGAGTAGGAGCGGCTGCGAGACGTCTGGCCGCGCGGCGTCTGCCGCTGCCGGCGCCGGCTGCTGCCCCGCCTGTCGCCCTTCCTGGACGAGTGGCTGCAAGAGCGTCCAGAGTCCTCGCTGCCACGCCGCCGCTGCTGCTGCTGTTGGTGGTCCCTGGGTATGGACCTGTGGTGGCGCGAGCGCTGGGTGGCCGAGCCTCCTTCGTCGTCGCTCTCGCTGGTCGGGGGCCGTCCCGGGCCGGGGCTCTTCTTGGCCGAGCTGGAGCAAGAGGCGCTCTGAGGCGCGCCGGAGTCCGTCTTTTGCCGCTTGGTGCCGTTGTGCTCCTCCGGTGGGCTGGCTTTGTCGCAGCCCTTGCCGGAGCCCGCCTCCCCTGCCGGGGCCTTGGAAGACGCTTCCTTGGCGGGACGCTTCCTCTTCCCGGAGTCGGCTGCCGTACCTGCCGTACCTGCGGGCTGGACGGAGGGAGTAGCGGCCTTGTCTACTGCTTTGGGCTTGGCGGGCTCCTTCTCGTGACCCGACGCCTCCCCCTCCTGCTCAGGTGCCTTGTTTTTACTCTTCTTTCGTTTGTGTTTTTTCTTCTTCTTGGGTTTCTCTCCGTGGATCCCCGCTTCTGCTTCCCCAGCTACGGTGGCTGTTTTGTCTTTACCTTTGTGTTTAGCGTGCTTCACAGACTTCTTGTGCTTTTTCTTCTTCTTCTTCTTTTTTTTGGCTGCGCTGCCGCCAGCGTCTGGCTTCTCAGTTCCTTCTGCGGGGGCGGACTCTCCCTTCGCCGCAGGTGGGTCCTTCGTTGTTGGTGGTGGCGGCGGTGGCGTGGGTCTGGGGTTTGGCGCCTTGTCCACCTCGGACGCCAAGGCGACCCTCTCGGCTCGATCCTCCCGCGGCCTGGGGGACCTGGCCGCCCTGGCGGCGCGAGCGCCCTTGTTGCGCGACAGCTTGAAGTCGAAGTAGAGGGGGTTGCAGCTGTAGGAGAGGGAGGGCTGCGCCCTGGTGAACTCCAGCAGCTCGGAGGGCCACTGCAGCGGGGTGCTCTCGTCCTTGCTCAGGACGATGAAGAATGGACCCGTGGGGATTTTGGGGCCCGTGTCGGCCTCCGATGTCTCCCGCCTTTTCGGCACCTCCGTCGCGGGGCTGGCATCTGCGGGGGAGGGGGAGGGGGACGCGGCATCCACTGCGGGCGCGGAGGCGTCCGCCGTCTTCACCTTTGCCGGCGGAGAGCTGGTGTCTGGGACGCCGGTGGCAACGGGATGCTCCGGCTCTCCCTTCGACTCGACAATGCCGGGCTTCGTCTCCTCTGAGCCGTTGTCGTCGTCGTCGTCGTCGTCCTTCTTCTCCTCCTCCTCCTGCTCCTCCTCGTCGTCCTCGTCCTCCTTGCACTCGCACTGCTCCCTGGCCCTCATGAACAGCAGGAACTGGAAGTGGGGCTTGACGCGGCAGTGCGCCGGAGGTATGTAGTGGTAGTACTGCGGCTCCTGCCCGGCATAGCCGTCCTCCTTCTTCATCATCAGCTTCAGCTTGTTGAGGGTGGAGGCCAGGGAGGCTCCGTCGTCGGGCTTCAGCTGCAGCTCGTCGGAGGCCGCGGCCGCTATCGCCGCCGTCGCCATGCCGCCGCCGTCGCCGTCGCCCGCCGCTCCCTTGGAGCTGCTGTCCGTGCTGCAGGTGGACGCGTCCTCCTGTCCTCCCGTCCGCTCCCCATCCTGTGTCCCCCCCGCCGCCGCCTCTCCCCCGCCTTCCTCCTCGCCCTCCAGCGCCTCCTCGGCCAGGTCGGCGAAGGCGGCGGCGACCGTCTCCAGCTTGACGGGGGCCTTTTTGGCGAAAGAGAAGGACACGCTGACCTTGGAGGCTCCGGGCGGAGTCGGCGAGGAGGAGGTGCTCTTCCCCAGGGAGAAGCTGATGGTCGGGGCCGGCTTAGGGGAGGACCGGTCGCTCTTGTCTGGTGAGGAGACCTCCGCCACCGTGTCGAGCGGGGCCATGCTCTCTGGCACCGGGCCTTCGTCGCCATCGTCTTGCTTGTCTTCGCCCACGGCCACTGTGGTGGTCTTGAACATGGGGCCGCTTCCTGGAGTACTGAGACACAGTGGTGGGACACAAGTTAAAAACGTGCTCACGGTTTTATTAAGGCAAAGGGGTCAATACATGTCTTTTGGCTAACGCATGGGACTTATTAGCCAACGGGCCAATCACAAGCATGCTCAATCAATCAATCTTTATTTATATAGCACTATTCATACAAATGAATGGAACACAAAGTGCTTCACACTACAACATCATTAAACAATATAAAATGAGTAAAAAA
>JAODVN010000023.1:576363-588271 GCA_025434125.1 Chologaster cornuta
TAACAGTGCCTCAGGTGAGCCCAATTATACTAGCATAATATACACACGTTTAAAATACAATCAACAAACTTCTAAATTCTAATCTACTTCCTCCTACACTACATCCTTCTTTAGGATCCACAAGTTGTACAGCTCACTCAGGACCTTGCCAAAACATTAGGACTGAAAATACGTAAAGCTTACATAAGGAGTAAGGTATGTTTTTCTGAGAAATGTCCTCCTGTCAGTGCATTTTTAAACCTTTTATATGAAACATTCAAATGTTTGTAGTTTCTGGCGATAAAGTCAGCGCATCCAAATAGCTAAAATAAACACATGTTCCTCCTCAACAGCCGGCCTTGAATGTCGGATCATGTTATTCGGATGTATCATGTGACAAGGTGAGGAACACAATGCTGCGTGCTTGCACAATAGGAATGAATTAGTGTTTGAGTATATCAAGAAACACCGTTTGACACAGAGCTTCTGTACATTTCCACTCAGGTTTCCCACGGCTCTGCATCTGTGGAAGACATAGACATGGGTACGTGTGCGTCCAAGCTGGACCAGCTATGATTGTTCCCTGTAAGAAATGTAGAGTGAGCGTTGCTGTGCCTTGTTACTTTTTAGACCTGCCCCAGCCGTCTAGTGGCTGTGCCACCCCAGTATCTGTGTGTGTTGAGGAGCCACGTGCGGCTGAGAACAAGATGGTCGACTTGCTGGCCAACGGCAGCAGCAATCACGTAACCCCCGATGAGACACACTGCTACGAGCCCCTTCCCATGCCCGCCACCAGCCCCATGCCCCTCCACGTGTCACTTCCCGTGCCCACGTTTGTCAACGGGTCTCGGGCAGGCCACGCCTACACGCTGGCGAATTCCTGCAATGACTACGACGGCGAAATCATCGGGGAGGACCTTGATGACTTGCTGGACCAAGCCGGCCCAGTGGAAGCGTCTATGGTCGGTGCTCGCAGACTGCAACCTCTTGCCAGAGGGTCACATACTAGCACTAACGCCTGCCTTTGCTTTCTCCCTTTTAAGGGGCCGGCCCCTTTACCGACCAGTATCTCCTCGGTCAACCCTATGCCGAGTCCGTTCTATATGCCATCCTCCATCAGCCCGTTTCTCCCCACGTTCCAGGAGTGCACCATAGAACTCCCCCCTCTCTATCACCAGTCTGGCTCAAGTATGTATCTAGGTATGGATAGTCTGGACACTGTGTCCTCACCGCTGGACTCCCTGGACAGTCTCTCCATATCTGAATATCAGTCAGGTAGGCTTGTTGACTTGTCCCCTCGGCTGTTACTGTTGTTAGTTTATGGTGTTGTTGAATGCTGTTGACCTTGTTTGACTTTTGTTTGTTTTCTCCCTTTTCAAATGTATAGATTTTGCACTGAGTCAATTTGCTACCCAGGTACAGTTCTTGACCTGACTGCTGTACATGGGTTTGTAAGACCCACTCAACCCCATCCTCATTGTATCACTGTGTGTTCACAGATGAACAACCATGACAACCCTACTGGAATGGCACTTGGTATGCCTGACTTCATGCTTCCTCCAGCTAATGTTGACGTAGCAAAGAATCCCTTGGTGGACACACATGAGTTTAAGCAAGCATGTTCACAGTGCTTCGTCAAAACTGGTAAGAATTTGGGGTGTGTGTGCGCGTGTGTGTTTGTGTGTGTATTTTCTAACTTTTGCTTTCTTGTATTTCTAAAGGGAATGGGGTGCTAGATTATGCTCTGAGCACTGAACAGCACAAATGCAAGAAAGACGCCTTACTTGGAAGAATGAAACACATGCCAGACCAAACATGGAAGCTAATTCGACCCAGACCAACAAAAAATCAGTATGCTGGACCCTACTACATATGCAAAGGTGCATTTTATTTATGTTAGGCAAGAAAACATGTTTATTTGTATGTCTGAAGTAGGCCTAGGTGCTAAATGTACACATGTTCACCTTGACTGGTTTCAGAGGTGGCCATTGGTGAGGAGTGCCTGTATCCTGGCCACTGCACCTTTGCATACTGTCAGGAAGAGATTGATGTTTGGACGCTAGAGCGGAAAGGTTTTATCTCAAGGGAATTGCTCTTTGATCCATTCGGATCAAGCTATAACATCATCTTGACAGTCCCCAAGATCTTGCAAGAACATAGAGGAATATTCATGTTTCTCTGTGAAGTGAGTGTTTTCTGAATTAGAATTTGTGTGCATTTACAACTAAAGTGTAACTGCACCCCAGCTCCGAGCCTGACTCCACCCACTTCAACTTTATATTTTAATTTGATGTTTAATTTTCTTTGTTGTATGCACCGACGAAAACCAGCCAGGTCTTGGCGTGATATTTAACGAATGACGCGTTGAGACGTGACAAGTTCTATTTTCATCCCCTTAAATGCAGATTTTTGTAAATAATTTGAAATTTGGTAATATTAACACCAGCATTGATTGCTTATCACAGATCAATCCTATTACTTAGTTTACATATCCAAAAACACATTTTAGGGTGCAGCTACACTTGACCTGCGAATGTTGTGGTCAAAAGAGCATCAACATAGTTTCCATTCCATAATGTTCTAATCTGTAAAAAGAGTAACCTATGTAATGTACCAATATACCCATGTCTTTAACTTGACCTGCAGGTGTGTTTTGATCATAAACCGAGGATCATTAGTAAAGCCAACAAGGACAACTCTTCTCTTTGCTCTCACCCAGTGACCAAGCATGACTTTGAAGAGAATAAGTACGTTATTTAACATAATTGTTGCAAGATCGCTGTTGATCTGGTCTTTTGAAGGACATATCTTAATAAACTAATACAAATAAATCAACATGGCTTGGTTAATGTAGTATTCAGATGCAACTTGTCTACACAGCTAGTGCAGCATTGAAATTATGTCCTTTTTGTTCATATTGGCTCCTGCCCTTCTGTTCTGCCATGTGACCAATGCATTTGACAGAGAGTGTCTTGTGTGTTTCCATTAGGTGCCTTGTCCACATTTTCAATGAGAACACGGTGCGTTATTCCAAAATCCGACCGCTGAAGCCACATTGCCAGCTGGACGTGTGTCGCCACGAGGTGCGCTACGGCTGTGTGAGGGAGGAAGAATGCTTCTACGCCCACAGCCTGATTGAGTTGAAGGTCTGGATGATGCAGAGAGACATTGGTAAGTGCTTAAACCAATACACGGTTTGGCTGCTTCTTTCCTTGTCCCCGTTTTAGTGTGTGTGTTTGTAAATAAACAAACTTTGTTTAGCGTTAACATGTTGGTAATTTTGCATATAGGCATCAGTCATGAAAATATTGTCCAGGAAGCAAGAAAATATTGGAATGTGTTAAACGCACAGGGGTCCCAGGTAAGCATTCTGATCGTGAGTGACAAATTAATGTGATCAGTGTACTGTTCCCTACGTCTCAGTTGTTTCGATTCTTTCCCCCAACCATGTCTTGTAATCGCAGCAACAACCGCAGACTGCACAGAGGAAGTTTGGACCCCCAAATCTTAAACTGATGTTCGTCTGTGGGCAGTGTTGGCGAAACGGCCAAGTGAGTGAAGCAGACAAGAATAAGAAGTATTGTACAGCCAAGGCCAGACATACGTGAGTTTTTTTGCAGCGTTTTCTATTTGTTTATCATGTTTTTATTAGAAGTATAGTGTCCTAATTCCTAACAAGGAGTTAATTATATCATTTTTTTGTGCAAAATTTATCTCAGATGGTCAAAAGACAAGAGGGTTGTGCTAGTAAGTTCTAATGAACGCAAAAAGTGGACTACCGTTCGACCGATTCCAACAAAAAAGCCCGTCCCATCTCAGTTTGAGGTATGTACCTAATGCATCTTTAACCTACATTTAGCATGACTTCCAAATAAAAGTAATCTGTAATACATGATTACCACAGAGCCTAAGCAATTAGACACTCCTTAGGATGTTAAGCCCTATTGGTGCCAATGAGAATCTCTGCATTCATAATGCAAAATGGTTTAAACTGAAAAATAAACCTCGCTCCCCTGTGTGCTGGTAAGGAACTTGTGCTCCAACCTTGGCTCTCTATTGTGATCTTGCACATGCCACCATTCTAGTGTTGTGCTTTTTCTTTTTTAGATTTGCATGCACGTGACAACTGGCAAGAAGTGCCAGTACATTGGAAACTGCACCTTTGCTCACAGTGTTGAGGAAAGAGATCTGTGGACATTCATGAAGGAGAGCAACAGTGCGTGTGTCTTATCATATATGCTAGTTAAAAAACAACCACTTTTTAGGCAGTTAGAGCTTCTGTAAAGTCAATGTTTCACTCCAGTTGTCTTTCATTTAGTTGGAGATCTGGATCAGCTTTATGATGAGTGGCTGCGGTCTCAGAAGCAGAGTTGGAGCGAGGAGACGTCCAACAATTCAGTCAGGGAGAATGGCAAACAGATCCACATGCCCACAGACTACGCCGACGAAGTGGTAAACTAACTGTTTAATGTAGTTGCTTCTCAGTGCATTACAAAAAGTATTTGTAATTCCTAGATTACATGCCCCACTACATGTTCTGCTACAGCCCGTATGTGCTTGTTTAAAATAAGTGAGCTACGTGCTAAACACAAATGTAGTCTCCTCAGAGCCAGCAGACCTTTACTTGCCTAAACTCAAACACAACACTGGCTATCTGAGTCAAGACCCGCCTAGTTGACAGAAGAGGTATTTTGATTGACATGCAAGATGACAATTGCATAACACTGACAAAGTTGACATTAAACTTCCACTGTGTTTCTTGGGAAACTCAAAGGCAGCCTTATTCACTCTAGAAAAGTTAAGAATATTCTGCAGCACATCGTAACGCACTGAAGCAAAGCGTTAGTACTACGACTTTGTTGTGATCAGTGTTCGCAACTATATGTTCCTAATATTAAGACAGAATGTATAACATAGTGAAATGCGAGGGGATACATTTGACTAAATGTTTATTAGCTTTCAATAACTGACTATACCTTTTTAATGACATGCTGTTGGCTGTGTGCAGGTCTTGTATATCTGATTAAGCTCTTAAAATAATTTGGTTGGGAAAACTGGAATTTGAAACAAAGCACGGCGCACTAGTGTCTCATGGAATTACAAATACAGACGTGAGTGACAATAGAACAGTAAATGAAAGTCAACTTCCGGAAAAGTGCTGTCGAGCTTACAGGAGTCTACTGTATGTAGATGGTTAGCACATAATTGCTTAAGCGTTTAACATTTGAATCGCGCACATCCCTGTGTGTGTGTATGTCTGTCTGTCTGTCTCCTTGTTGGTTTTCCCATGAAGAAACCATGTCATTTGTTTCAGCAGGCTGGCAATCACTGTTGGCTATGTGGTAAGAACTGCAACAGTGACAAGCAGTGGCAGCAGCACATCACATCAGAAAAGCACAAAGACAAAGTTTTCAACTCTGAAGATGATCAGAACTGCTGGCAGTATAGATTTCCCACAGGCACTTTCAAAGTTTGTGAGAGGTAAGTGTGTCTGACTCACAGTGCATGCTGACACTGACTGGCTTGGCATCTAAATAAATCACGCTTTACTTTACAGGTATCTGAAAGGCACATGCATAGAGGAACATGCGTGTCCACTTGCACATGGGCCCCAGGAGCTAAAAGAGTGGAATGACCGCAGGGAATTTCTTTTGATGAAATTTGCCAAAGCTAGAAAAGACCATCTTATAGCACCAAATGACAATGACTTTGGTAAATACAGTTTTCTGCTTAAATACATTAAATAATAACATTAGCTCAGTTTTGCCACACAGTATTGTTTAGCACAAGGTGCTAGATCAGGTGAACCTTGAGGAGCCAGCAAAGAAACTCGTCACAGCATGGTAATGGAGGGCAATGGGCAAGCCTTCCAAATAGTGGTTGGTTGCTCTGGTCAGAGACAAAGCGCGTTACCTTCTTAAGTCATTCAGTGACTGATTTAATGTAGAAGGATGCCACAAGCTTTGTTTTGCACCCACCAGTATAATGGAGAAAAATTCATCATGGATATCACTGATGAGAAATGTTTCAGTAGCCTTTTTTTTTTTTGCCCCCAACTTTAAAACATATTTTCCCCTATCAGGTAATAAATGACCCTAACAATTTTAATGTTCAGTTGATGTTTTATTCTGTACGGTTGGTTTTAACAGTCTGCATTTATTTGATGTTCTAAATGTACAAGTTACAAAGGCCAAATAAACGTTTCCCCTCCCCCTTAACTCCAGTTATTTCTGAATGGGTGGTTTTAAAACTCAGTATTTAGAAGAAAACACATTTATGCAAGATGTGCAAAGACAGAGCTGTGCAATCGGTGACAATTATGTACAATAACTAAATTGCAAGGAAAAACAAATAGTTGCTGACTTTTGCTCATGACAGTTTGACTGTTACCTATGGGTGTGTACTGAATGGATGGAAACAAGTATATCCAAAGCAGTCAAATTACCAATAATACACTGAATATTCAATCCAGGCTGCTTTATACTGAAGTAAGAACCTGCTGCAGCTCTTCCACTTCTAGTTTCCACATTCTTCTGTGAATTGCAGCATCGTTGGTTAGATCTGCCATTTTCACAGCCCGGATAACTGGCTCTGGAGAGATGGCTTGAATAACACCCATCACCATGACATATTTGCCTGTAACCCGTTAGGAGAGATCAACATTTACACATCAGATAATCATGTAAAGTTCACAATATTCAGACATGAAAGAAGTTATTCACTGGAGAAAGCTTCCAAGTGTGCATGTATGTATGTATCTACAATGCCATCATCTACAGGAAATAAGCTTTGCCCCACACATTTGAAACTCATTGCCAAGGCTATGCATCTGAATGGTGCAGTTAATATTACTAATTATATAGCATGGACGCATAGAAACACCGGATATTTTTTAGCACATACACCGCAAGTAGAAACTCACTATTAGCATGCAATCGCTTACTTTACTTTGCAGTGTCTTTGCTTACTTCAGTGTTACGATTAAAGGCGGTGACGTGTGTACTACCTGCGGACAAACAGGGGCTGCCTTTAGGAATGTTGTTGACACCATGAACAACAAAAGTTCCAGTCTCATCCAAAATAAGTGCATTGTTCTCGTCTGGTTTAGCGTCAATCACAGTCCCTTGCATCCACACCAAAGAAACTGAGATGGACCGACCACCACCGACTCTAACAACACATTGAACGTTATCGCCGGATGCTTTGCAGTCTCCTTCTCTAAGTTGACTTGATAACAGTTTGAACGGCGGTAATCGCCTCTTCTCCCCTACTGCTTTTACAGCTGAATACATCTAATACATAAATACATGCATGTGTGTGGAGGATACTTTCAGTTTCCCGTAGTTATAGTATTTCCGTATCACGTGATGAATGCTGAGAAAAGGGGCGGGGCAAACTTTCCCCTGCTTCGTTAGAGTAGGCTTCAACCAAGAACTATGCTCTTCAACCATGCTTTCTACGGATAAAAAAAAAACACTGTACTCACGACAAAAGCGAATTTAACCTCAATGTTATAGTTCTGTTTATCATAAGAAATACAATAGATAAACTGTGCCTATTTTCGGGTAAAAAATGTTAAGAGAAACTGAAGACCATATAAATGTTTTTTTCACTGTCTTCAGTTAAAACATCTAGAAACATTTTATAAAACACAAAGATTTACGGGAAAATTAGAAATGAACCAGTTAATTTCTTAAATAAGTTTTATTTCCTTAAGAATACGTGAGGAAAATTGTTAGCAATTTCTGTACAATTGTTATTGTTTTCCCTTGGTTTTTCTGAAAACCTTGTATGATGAACTGGGCTGAGAAATGACGCTTCATATAGTGCACTTTAAACACAAAAACAATATTAGTCCACAGGCATCCTTCGGTTTTCTTGTTTAATATATTCCAAGAAGTTCCTTAAGCCTTCATGTTGTCTCCAGTTTCCACTTTCCATTGGCTCCTCTATTCAATCCCAGTTCGTCATTGTCAAAAATAGAGGCACATTAGAAATACTGCCATTTTCCAAGGACTGTGTCTTTGATTGCATCAACAAACTGTGTAGGCACCCAATAGACCCAATACTGAGAGGCTTCTGTTGGACCCAACTGGAATGCCTAGAAAGAGGTACAAAATACAGTTTACAGCTAGCGGCACAGTATGACTTGGCCCGGTTAAACTGGTAATGGAAACGCAAATGAGACTGCATGGTTCGACGCCGCCAAATGTGCCAGTGGAAAATCCCCATTAATCCCTTATACTTGTTATTGTATGTCATGTTGCATCTCAAATTGAATTTTTTTTTTTTAGGTAATCAGAAGATTCCTGTGTAAAATATGTATATATATGCGTGCTATGCAAGTATATAAGGTATAATCCATATTCTAAGTTTTAGGTGTGATCTGATCCAGGTAAGCAGAAATGTAAGAACTCCTGGTGATTTTAATACAAGTATCATATTTCACTACTTACCACAATGTAGTGTACAGTTTAACTCAAAGTTAACCACTGAATGATAATTAACTTGTCTGTAGTAGCTTCAAATTTTACACAGTATAACATATGTCCCATATAATGATAGAACAAGAATCCAAAGTGTTTGTGCCTAGTCATTAGTATAATGGCATTATCTTAAGCCATTCATTTAACAATATCACAAAAAAAAAAATTCCACAGCAAATTCTAGCCCATTTTGTGTTCTCTGATGTTCCCATTTTCTATAAGGCAAATTTCAATGATATTATTCATTTGAAACAAATGCATACACATTTGGCTTCAAGCCTGAATTTAAAGTCAATAACTTGCAGTAAATAAAAAGTTACCATCATGTGATAGCCGTCATGGTCTTCAATTGGTTCAGTCACTACATTTTTTATGGACCCCATTGGGACCTTCTCTGTTCTCTCTGTATTTTGCAATACAAAAACAGGAATATATACTTTAAAGAAATTACATTATGAATTGTAGAAACACAAATATGCCTTTGCCATTTTCTCACCCTTAGTTCCAATCCACAACTGATCTTGCTCCAGCTTGAACGTGAGTCTAACTTTTCCACCAGATTTGTTATACATTCCAGATAAAGGCACTGTTGGTAAACGTTCCTGTGCAATAATGAGTTAATTGCTTTAGTGCATGCAATGACTTTTTAAATTCAGTCAGTGTTAACTATTAAATGAAAAAATGTCAAATCAAACATGCTGAATAGTTTGAACATTGTCACAAACAAAAATAGGGCATAGGGCTCTTTTGTATTTATTTTCTCACCTTTGTTCCTTTAACAGCTGGCATTACATCATCTGGTTTACCCTTGTCTAAGACCTTCCTGTGTTGCTGAAATACCAATAGAGATTTAACAGCACAACTTGAAAAAGGTTTAACAGTGTGACTTTTTTTTAACAAACCTTACCTTTTGCCTGCATAAAGGCTCTTTTTTATTTTCTTCAGCTTTAACTTCTTGCTGAATGACATCTTTGGGTGTATTTACAGCTAATACATCATTAATCGTGGAGCCTACCACCATTATTTTAGCACCATTTGTGATTTTGATTTCACGTAGTGTCTTATCTTCTGGAAGTAATCCTTTGTACATCACTTTCTGCATTGCAGGTGGAAGACCTAATAACAATAAATGTTAATTTATCAATGTTTTGTAGTCTACGTCATTCTTTTGAATTTGGTTACTCTTACCAGTAAGTGAATGGATCCTCTCTTTCAGTTTGGCACCTGTGCTATCAACAGGAATTTTCAGATCATATTTAATTTTGTTCCAGATAATCTTCAGATCCACCATCTCTTGTGTTTCATCTGTATCATCACCATTGATAATACTAGAGTCCTGAGTTGTGGCATTTGCTCCATCTGTACCAGACACACTTCCTGGGTCCTCCTTTTCTGTAGTTTCACACAGTGGTTCAGCTTCATTTGACTTGGTTTCATTTTCCATTATGACGTCTTGACTTTCTGCTTGATTTGAAATACAGAACATATTTACTTTACATAACCAGCCAACAGACACATGGGATAGTGGTTTATGTTACCATTAACATTGTATTGAAGGTGCAATGATTACTTCCATCACACTATGTTATATGAGGACGTTTATTATAAGGTATCAATTGACGGTCATGTATTACGAAAACGTTTGATTCCGGTAATGTTAACCTGTGTTAAATGTTAAATCCTGTTGAGCAAATACATAGATAGACACAACGTCTATGTATTTGCTCAACAGGATTTGTGAGCCAAAGTTATTTGATCAGAGTGAAACAGCTATCATACTGCTACATCTGCGAGAATATTAACTACTGCAAAAATTTACATCATCATCATTGAGGACATCATTGAGGACCTGAAGCTCAACCTGAGATCTATGTCCTTCAGTTAGTAAATACAATACAATGAATGTTGCAGTCTGGAGAAAGACAGCATGGAAGTGTAAAATTGCTCGTTTGGGTAAACATAACTAAATATTAACATTACAAAGTATGCATCTACAAGCAATGCTCTAAGCGCATCTGTTTGTAAACAGGGCTGCTGTTGAGAAGAGATCTCACACTTTGTGTACAGCGTCCTGTTTACGTCACGTCAGACCACGGCAGAATGTGGAAAACGTTTACATGTTACTTTCACATCTCAGCAGAAACGATCAGACAGGTTTCACGATAGGCACAAACACGAGTTATCCCATGTCATTGTTTACGCACACCGTAATGATTGTTATTTAGAATATAAAAGTGTATTTCCTCAATACCCACCATCCTGGGTCGCCATGATGATTGTGTACGATTTTGCGAGTCTTCTTCGTTGTCTTCACGTATTTCAATGGCGGTTGGCAACCAGTATTGGGTACATTTCCGCCCCCTTCTGCTCCGGAGTGGGTCTGTTTTAACCGTTGATAACATTTAGTCTGTTTTAACCTGAAACGACACACTTCTCATAGCATCTTAAATCGATCTATTTGTGTCTGACTCACGGACTCAATATTTTCTTAATTGTCTGACGTTCCGGTTCATATTGACTAAATATGATGAATACATGTGTTAGACTACTGAGAGTTCTTGACAGTGTTCAAGGCCTTACCTATGCAGATCTAAACACAGATGTTGTAATAAGGGCCACCGTCTGTCTTTCCCATAGGTCTTTCCACATATGGCCAGATAAATCTAATTAGAATATATATATATATATTTAAAAAAAAAAAATTTTTTTAACATTAACAGATAGTAAGGCATTTCATATTTTTACATAATGCATATTCATGTCCCTTTAACCATAACACAGGTCACAGGTTATTAACTATGGGTTTACATACTGTATGGTTATCACAGTCAATATCTTACTTCATTCACACATTTCCATCTTATCTTAATAATAGCCTGTAACAGGTTAAAATAAATGATACCCGTGTCAATTGAGTGTCTGTCATGCTGGATGTTATGAACTATGACATAGGCTATACTATTTAGTGGTTAGTCAACCTGGCATGTTTTATTGATGGCTCAATATTACTATTTCATTAAAATTATGAAAATTATTTTGTATTTTAATTACAATTGCAGTATTCTTAAGGCCTGTAGGCACGGTAGGGGCACCCTCATTCACCATGACCTTGCCGTATCACCATGACATTCTATTGTAGATAGGTAACTTTATCTAGCTGTGAAGCTGTCTGTCATGGCAAAGCTCATCTCTTTTCCATATTTCTCCAAGTGATTTTAAAACAGTATGCTGCATGCATATCATATAAACTTTTTTTCACAAGAAGTATAGTCTACTAAGGCAGCGCCGCCCAAATGCGGTGCTGCAAGCTGAATAACTATTGAGTTATTGAAGTCACAAGTTGTCATGCTCGGTGCATCAGGCAAGAGGAAAGCATGTACCTCATTGGGTTACATTTTCTGAGTAGCTGTTTGAGAGTGATATAGTAACTAAGAAAACCAATT
>JAODVN010000023.1:691557-702671 GCA_025434125.1 Chologaster cornuta
GTGTTTAGCATTATTTTATCAATGATTATGAGAAGAATCATGAGAGTGAAGCTATAGTGTATTTCACGGAATGCACATGACGTAACAACACTTATTCAAGCTCAAGAAGGGATTTTTTTCAAAGGGTTTTTTTATGCTCTGATTTGTATGCGATTTCTTTGAATTATATGCTGACATTTAAGTGTGGATGCCTACAGATTGGTTCTGATTTCGGTTTGCACTTATTATGTTGTGCTTTAAGGCTTAATTCTAACAAACAAACATAAGTTAATGTTGAAATGCTTCACTGATTTTCCTTTACTGTCAGTTGACTTCATACATAACTGCAAACATAACCTTAAATGCCAGATGAATTGTTGTCACAACTCCATCTGGGAAGCCCAACATTGGAAATACTGTGCAGTAGCTTGCTGGCACACCTAAACCACGGCTGTATATAAACCAGACGATTATTGGAAAGTTCAGTCATATTCAAAATGATTCTTACGCTTTCCAGATTGATCCCCACGGCAAAATTAAACTGAAGCTACTGCATACACAGAGATCATCACAGATTGGCTAGTGACAGTGAGGGGATGTTAAACAGACCACCCTTACATTTACAAGTCATAGTATATTTTGGTTTGGGCTCACTAATAGCCCATGTGTTTTATGTTTTTTTTTTTAAGGTGGTTTGTGAGATTTTTAACATTTTTATAGCAGCACCTGAAGTAGGCAATATAGTGCCTACTCCAGGTGAGGAATGAGTCCTGACCCAAAGGGACTATGGAGCAAGAGATTGGCCGGAGAATCGGAGCAGCGGGAGCGGTAATGCAATCGCTTTAACGCACCATTGTGATGAAAAGAGAGCTGAGCCGGAAGGCAAAGCTCTCTATCTACCGAGCAGTTTTTGTTCCTACCCTCACCTGTGGTCATGACCAAAAGAACAAGATCACGGGTACAAGCGGCCGAAATGGGTTTCCTCAGGAGAGTGGCTGGCTTCTCCCTTAGAGATAGAGAAGCTCAGCTATCCGTGAAAACCTCAGAGTTTAGCCGCTACTCCTTGGCGTCGAAAGGAGCCAGTTGAGGTGCGGGCATCTGGTAAAGATGCCTCCTGGGCGCCTCCCTTGGGAGGCACGTCCAGCTGGGAGGAGGCCTTGCGGAAGACCCAGGACCAGGTGGAGAGAATATATCTCCACACTGGCCTGGAAACGCCTCGGCATTCCCTAGTCAGAGCTTTCCAATGCAGCTCGGAAAAGGGATGCTTGGGCTTCCCTGCTGAAGCTGCTGCCCCCTTGACCCGACTCTGGATAAGCGGATGAAGATGGATAAATGGATAGCAGCAACAAACTATTTGCTTTGTCCAGTTATAGTGGAGCATTGGCATCCTGAGCAAGTAATTACATAACACTGCCTCTGTATGTGTTGTAATTCGAGCTCCTATTAATTGTTTTAGTATGCCAGGCGGGCTAGGTGTGTGTGTGTGTGTGTCTGTGTGTGTGTGGCCCATGACAGATTTGGTTTAGTTTGAGGTGCTGGTGCTCAAGTATGGCATCTAGTGGAAAAAAGTCTTATAGAACCACTTTATCTCAAGTCACATGTGAGAGTTGAGCGAATCTCAGGTGGACTGAATCCATCACAGGTGTATATTTCTGCCGATATTTTTCCTGTGTAAAGTAATGTATTTGTGTTGTTTAAGGGTGTTTAAATAACTGAAAAGTCAGAAAATATGTACCAAACAAAATAGGTATAATGTACGCCCCCTCAAACTAAAGGATATGCAACAACACCCCTTTAATGTCCTGTAAACCTTGTGCTGTCTAAAAATATAAAACCCACTCTGTGCTGTTTTGCAGAAATAGGTACCCACCCCCGTGAATACATCGGCAATTGCAGGCTGAAGCAGTGATATTTGTTGATGTAGTCATGGAGTGTTCTTTGTGTGGCTGGTGTGTTCTGTAGCTATCCTGAATCAAATGCATCACTGGAATCAGCAGGCACGGTAATAACTGACAACAGAAGGCTGTCACGAGTGTGTTTCCGTACTTTTCGCCACTGAATCACTTTCTTCCTCCTATTTGTAGTTCCTTCTTTTGGTTCGGATTACTTCAACAGTTCCATCACTGAGAGTTTACTGAGAGTGTACTGGCAACCCTATTGGTTTGGAAGTATACCCACCATGGACTTAGGGCTCACTTGTTCATACCACTGTTGGCGGGGTGTGTGTGTGGTGGTGGTGGGGGGTGTTAGCAGATGTGCAGAAGTGTATGTACGAAACAAGGAAGACATTGTGGCTACACTAAAAACCCAGAATGTGTCTGCCGAGAAACAATAGCCTGTATCTACCACATGGCTACTATTAGGCTAGCCAAGTTTCCTTTGATTTATTTGATTACATTACCAATACCAAGGCATTGTCTGCCTTAGTTATTGCAAAAGACTACATTGACTATACGGTAGTGCACGGTTCTCACAAAGCCCTCCATCCCCATACACTAGTGCTTTCAATACAGCAGCTTTTCAACAGACACAGCTTTTCAAGATAGGCCAGATGGGGAGATACGTTACAAGGGGCACTATGTCACAGGGCAGCTAAACTGTAAACACACTAAAGCAAGGGTGCCCAGCCCTGGTCCTGGAGAGCTACCACCCTGCATGTTTTAGATGTCTCCCTGCTCCAACACACCCGATTCCAATGAATGGATTGTTATCAGCCTATGCAGAAGCCCATTGATTTGAGTCAGGTGTGTTTGGAGCACGGAGACATGCTGGATAGGGGCCCTCCAGGACCGGAGCTGGACACCCCTGCACTAAAGGATTAATTGAATCAAACAAACCATAAACAAATTACACTGCAAGCAAGATAAACTGCAAATCTAAACTGTGCAAAGAAAAGGTTAATCACATTGTATGTGTACTCCTTAAAGATGGACTTGGCTGAAAGCAAACAGATTGCGTTGGCCTTTGTACTTACTTTAAAACATTTTCTACAAGGTAAAGTGGAAATTGATTTAAGTATTGTGTGTGTGGTGGGCGTTGTAATGGGCTAGCGTTGCCGTGGTTTTTGTGAGCAGACGCTATGCTAATTGGGGCTTATCGGGTGTTTCTGGAAATGCCAAACACCACCTGGGGCCTTTGTGCGCCTGTCAGCACCGTGATAGGGAGGGGAACTCTGTATCTTATTATGAATTACCTTTCAATGTGGAATATTAGAAGTAAATATCATTCCTCTTTTGGTGGTTGAAAAACTACTAGTGCCATTGTCACTGCCACTGTTATTAATATTTCACATGCTTTACGTATCTGTTTATTCACGAAGATGATCTGTTTTGTAATCGGTCTATGTGACTGTTAAACGTGCAACACAAAATACATCCTCATTTCACTGTTTTGTTTTTCAAGTATGTAGTGGTGCACAGAGAAACCTGACACTAAGTTGAACTGTAACTTCCGCTGTCCCCTCAGATCTCGCGCTCTCCGTTCTCATGACACCCACAGCGTCTCCATGTGCCGTGTGTTACCTTGTCTGTGTTGTCTCACAACATTCTGGCGCCGTCAACTTCCTGGAACTTCTCGCTTCCTTTTGAAATTGCAGAAGCCCATTTACACGCCTTCTGTCGAGTACACGTGCGATGTGTTTTGCAGCAGTTAAGCGTTGATGTGGAGGATGTATATGAACATGCACCAACTCATATTTGGTTCTGACCTGTCAAAGGAGACATTTCAGTATGGTTTGCTAACCTCCAAAACATTCCTCTACTTGAAACTATTTAGAATCATTCATAATTACACAATGCATTGTGATGTGGACACTATCCCATTTGTTAGTGATATTATATTTGAAATTCTTATTATAATGAATAATGCATTTGTCCAGTGGATCACTATAATTATTGTGACCTTATTAGTGATATATGTACGTGCCAAAAGGCAAAGGACACTCCCAAACACAGCCATGGTAATCACAGAATACAGTGCAATAACGACACTGTGCCAACTGTAAACAAATTATTCTTAATCTGAGGCAGAGGTTGACTTCTAAGAATATGAAAATTATGTTTGATATAAGACCATACAAGTGGATTTATTATGGTTGTACAATATAAACATTCAATAAGAAGTAATAAGAATACGCAATACAAGTTAAATACCCAACACAATATTGGCAACACCGTAATTGATGTGCTTCGTTACACTGAATGATGTAAAATATGGAGGTATTCTGTTTGCCCATCATTGTGTCACATAGGAAGTGATGATACAGTGACGGTTTATGTCTTACTTTCATTGTTGGTGTCTTATTTCCAACAATGTTATGTGTGGTCAAAAATGGGGAAGCTTTTCGGGGACGGACCACATGACAGGAAGTCTGCATACCTGTGAAGATGTCTAGGTGACGCACGGCAGAGCAGAGGGTGGCGACGCAGCACTGTAGGCGAACCTGCATGTCCAGTTTTACAGACGGTGACATGTCCCTGATGACAGCATGCCAAGGGCTCCTCCACAACAGTGGGGCCTTGAGCTGCCTTGCAACAAACTCCAGACACACAGCACTTGAGAGACCGGTGTAAACATAGACAACTGAGGTCTAACAGAAGTCAAGTCAGGTTTATTATCCTTTAAAAAAAAGCACCACAGCCTGCAGTGATGTAACTGAATGTAATTACGGCGGTACAGCTGGCAGATGTGGTTCACCTCAAGACATTAACTTAATCAAACTAAAAGGGTTGGCGGAGATGGGGGCTACATCGGTTCTGATGAATGTATCTGTGAATGAAAATATAATATGATTATTTATGTTGCAGTAGACATCTTGTGCCCCGCATTGTGGCAGAAGTGCAGTCCTCTCTCCACTGACTATTGTTCTTTGTCCTTGGTCGTGGGAACAGTACACACGTTATAGCAACAGCAGCAGATGTGTGTTCAACCCGTCAGTGTGCAGCTGGACTCCTATTACCAGACCGCCTATGTCCTTCCTAAACACACACACACACACAACACGGTGTGTGTTTGTGAAGACATCTGCGCGGCGACGTTTCGATGTTCTGTGTATTTAAACTTGGTGTGTGTGTGTGTGTTTGTGTGTGTGTCATTTGCGGGTGTCACGGTGAGATTCCTGCATTTGTGCCTAGATGCCAGTCCACATGGGTGCACTCCGTTTTCTTCTTTTTACCTCTTTCGTGCTCTCAGTGTCTGTGCATCTGTTTTTGTCTTTCTAGCAAAGGTCTGCAGGGACGCTGAGACACAGCAGAATAGACGTCCATTTGTTAGTGCTTAATGTCCTGGCCGGTTGTAGAGAGAAGTTCTGGAAGCGTCAGTGTTGATTTACCTCTGGAGCCGGACCAGTGGAGGGATCATGTTACCTTTGGCAGGTTTAAGACACTGGCTCCAGCTCTAATTTGGTTACCAGAATGAAAGCTGGAGGTCTGCACTGCTTTATACATTGACAGACCCTTATTGTTTGCCTTTTTTTGTTTTTATTTTACTGTTTATTTAAATCAAACACTTGAATTAGGCTTAGAAAATAAATATTACTGCTGGTAATAAATAAATTCGTATTTGTTTGCATAATTTTCATATAGTAAAATACTAGTTTTATCAGGAAAAATAAGTTATACAATAGAAATAAAGAGTGTTCTGCTAGAGCAAAGAAGCATTCCCAACATGACAGGAATGCACCTTTACTTGAATTTGAATAGTGTTCAGCTTTGTTAAATTGTCTGAAGGGTGGGTCATGACAGACAGCTCTGTCTGACCTGTGTGATACTGAAGTTGGAGAAGTAATCCACTGGAGCGGAATGCTGTTCGCCAAACTACAATACCATGTGTTGACAGTGGAGTGCTTGGACAGGGTTAGTGGAATGTCCCCCCTCTGAAAGTCAGCTCGTCTTGCAGTATTGCAAGAGCAGTACTGCTTCACAGAGCAGTTGTTACCCTTTTGGAAATCATGAAGGGTTTGTTTTTTCAAGCACATTTAGGTTATAGGTTCAATTTGATGTTTCATGCAAATCTGTGGTGTTTTGGTTCGTTTTTAGTGTTTTGAGCTCCATTCCTGTTTGAAACTGTTGTCTGTGGGTGTTGAGTCAAAGGCCTAGAAAATGCACGCACAGTGTAGTGTTCTCAGCATTACGTGCATGCAACAGCGCTGTCCTGTGCACATATGCCTTGCCCCTGCCCGACTTACAAACACTTCATTGTGATTCCAGGGTTCCGAAATCACCATATTTGGCATACAATGAGAGTTCAATTACATTTAACCTCATGGAAATCATGATATAGATTAATGCTGATGACATTACTGTATGTCTTTCCAAATATTGTGTGTTTGGTCAATGTTGACAAAACGAAATATTATATTATATTATTAATAATATTACTATAATATTCACCAGTATAAACTAGTACATGTCATCAACATTAGAATAGTTTTATATGACCATAATATTCACAATTAAGTAGCCAGCTCTAGTAGTGATCAGTTTCTAGACTTAAAATGACTTAACTAATCATGTTAAATTGTGTACTGTCAATTGTGAGTTAATCGATCTCTCTCTGTCTCCCTCTGTCTGTCTCTCTTTCTGTCTGTCTGTAGGTGACCCACGTAGGAGCCTTGAGACTCGCCTGCGGGACCGGCAGGCTCCTGTTTCTCCTCCTGACTGGGAATGATTGTCGGCCTCTAGACGCTCCTTTCCTCCACTGTGTGAATGACTCTGTGCCGTAAAGCCACCGTGCTCTGCTACCCCGTCATCATGAAGAGCAAGTATTCACAGTACTACAACCAGACTCTCATCAAGTTCTACTACGGCTACGCCAAGGAGAAGACCGCGGACGAGCTGGAGAAGCGCACGGGCAAAGGGTTCCCCGACCTCGACATTGTCATTGTGATCCTCTGCTGCGTCATCATCCTGGAGAACCTGCTCGTCCTCATCGCCGTCTTCCGGAACAAGAAGTTCCACTCGGCCATGTTCCTGTTCATTGGCAACCTGGCCTTCTCCGACCTGCTGGCAGGCTCCGCCTACATAGCCAACATCTTCTTATCGGGGTCGAGGACCTTTGAGCTGTTCCCCGTGCAGTGGTTCATTCGGGAGGGCACGGCTTTCATCGCCCTGGCCGCCTCAGTGTTCAGCTTGCTGGCCATCGCCATAGAGCGCTACATCGCCATCACCAAGGTCAAGGTGTACGGCTCCAACAAGACCTGCCGCATGTTTCTGCTGATAGGAGCCTGCTGGGTCACCTCCATCCTGCTAGGGGGGCTTCCCATCATTGGCTGGAACTGCATCAACGACCTCCCTGAATGCTCCGCCGTGCTGCCCCTGTACTCCAAGAAGTACATTCAGTTCGTGGTGACCATCTTCAGCATAATCCTGCTCTCCATCCTCATCCTCTACGTGAAGATCTACCTGATTGTACGCTCCAGCCACCAGGAGGCGACGCACTCCCCGGCCTACGCCCTTTTGAAAACGGTCACCATAGTGCTGGGAGTGTTCATCATGTGCTGGCTGCCCGCCTTCACCATCCTCCTCCTGGACTCGTCCTGCAAGATGAAGTCCTGTCCCATCCTGGAGAACGCCTCCATCTTCTTCGGCTTCGCCACCCTGAACTCGGCCCTGAACCCGGTAATCTACACGCTGCGCAGCAAGGACATGAGGAAGGAGTTCCTGCGCGTGCTGTGCTGCTGGGGGCTGCTGCACAGCGGGCAGCCTGCCGAGCGGTGCCTTGTGCCCCTGAAGAGCTCCAGCTCCTTGGAGCACTGCACCAACAAGCACCAGTCCATCCCCATCATGCAAGACTGCACCACTTGCGTCTGAAAACGGCGCAAACACTAGTGTGTGCGTGCGTGTGTATGTGTGTGTGTGTGTGTGCGCGCGTGTGTGTGAATGCGTGCGTTTGCGAGAGCGAACAAAGGAGTGACCTTTGAAAGAGAAACGGCCGTTGCATTTGGGAGAGGTGGACAATATGGAAGCCGGGCTCCAACGCCTGGATGTAACACGGCTGACATTCTACAACGTACAATGACTCTTATTACGGACAGAAATTGTGTGGTTCACAATTAATTTCACGTGGATTCACCTGTGCGGGAAGGGGTCTGAGACTTTTCAGAAATGTGAAAATTACTTTTATATCGGTACACTTAGCATTTACAGAAATATTGAATTATGTCAAAGGTTACTGTACACTTTTTTTCTTCTATACGTCAACTCCATTAAAAGCCAAATATACATAACATTGTTTAAATTTAGACTGGACTGTGGTGAGTTGTGGGGCATCCCTTGTGGTCTGCACTAATGCAAAGTTTGCAATATTGCACTTTGTAGGTTTGTAGGCAATATTTTTTGCTTTGAATGATTTAACCAAGTCTGGGTCACTGACTGCTCACGGAAAAATGTTTTTCCTCAGGCTCGATATTCAAACCTTCACTCCAAACTAGGCAGATAAATGCCTTCCCCCACCTCCAAAACCAGGGCTATATACACCCTATATATCCTTCCATATAACAGTCTGATTTAAGTCCAACAAGCTTAAATACTCTTTATGACTTTTTTTAACTCATTTGTAAGTGCTAATGTGTATGGTATATTCCAGCTTCATCTCCATTTGTACTCGTAATCTATCCCCCTTGCTTTTACTGTTGTCTTTTTGTATCTTAACAGTTTACTGAGCGGAAGGTCTGATCAGAAAGAGCATTTCCTAAAGCGACCTAACACTGATGAATATCACTCATTGACAGATGTTCAGTAGGTTTTGTAGCAGCAGAGCTCTTTCTGTTTTTGCCTTCCTCTTAGCAATACAAACGGCTGAATGTAAGTAAGTATGAAGTGTTAGGGGCCAGAACATTATTGTTGACAGTATTATTGATTATCCTTTTGCATTAATGCACCGTTCAGATGCAGAGCGTGGAAAGAACAGGGTAGGTTGCTATCACTGTGAAGTCTTCGACCCCACAAACCTGCCATCCTGGTGTAAAATGGTGAACGCTTGCGTTGTGAAGCCAGGTAGAAGTGTTATCTGATCAGAGTAAACACATCTTCGTTTTCCAGAAAAACATTACTTCCCCAGCAAAACAAATGAATAAGATCTAGTTTCAAAGGAGAAGTAGATGGAGATGGATATCTGTGTATCCTAATGAGGGATGTTAAACCTGCTCCTCCTCTGAAACCCTACATACAACATGCTGCTTCCTGCAGACACAGGAAGTCCTGTTCATAGTCCAGTTCCTGTTGTTCATGAGTTAGCTTAGTCTTCCTGTAGACACCAAATCCTTATGTATGTGTACATACAGTACATTTGATCAAATTTCACTTTGTCAGTAAAAGCTTTTGACTTTTAGACAGCCAACAAAATGAAAGTGAAAAGCACTTTGGCAGCTTCAGGAGTATCTGCTTCCCCGTTGTTTTGTTTTTATTCACAAAGAAAACGTTAAGCAGTGTGTCTATCACTTTGCTGTGCTAACTAACCATCTCTGTATGGAAAAAAAACAGATAAAATGTATGTATGTTTGTATCTATGTACAGTATGTATGAAGTGTCCTAATGTATAGAATGTTATGTGTGCAATACCCTTGTGTGTCCTGTAGCACGCTGCCTGTCGGTACAATCTTAAACACTAATAGAGGTACATAAACATTTTGTTAATTGCATTCCCTTTTTTGTAAAATAAATAAAAAAATACCAAGATTTGAGTGTGTCTGTCTAATCAACTGACTGTTGCGGCTGAGCTCAGAATATAAATGTTCAGCTCTAGGTTATCTGCAGGTCCTGAGATGCCTCTGTATTGTACCTACATCTGAGAACTAATCGAAATCCAAACATGCTCTGACAAGGTCAGAAAAGCACTCGCTGCAACATGAAAATCCTGAACAACTTTGTGCATATATACCATGGCCCATAAACTCTCACCCAGTAAATGTGCATTTCTTTCACGCTAAAGTGGGAAAGGGTTGTTATGATTATAAGCTGGACAGAGAGGGGTGGGATGTGGATGAAAGAATGGCTATTTGTGAGTTAGTTTGTCTGGGAGAAGCATGAACAAAGCCCCAGGAGTCGTAGCAGTGAAGGGAGAGGCTGACAGAGTGTGGCCTTGGGAGAGTCAGGCCTGGTTTCTGTCAGACGTCCAGGATTGGCTGAATCAGCCCCAGGAGGCTCCAGTGAGGGCCTCTGCCAAGTCTGTCTAGTACCCTGCAGGACTTGACATCCAACTCACAAACCTGTAGGTGAAGCTGTGCTCATGAAAACTTTATAAAGTGTTGTCTACTTCTATATGGGTTAAAGTCTGTATATGCGTGCACATTTTGCATGCAACATTAAATAAAAGTACTTAACAAGTTCCAGCTGGTCTATGCCTTTACAGAAATAAACAATAAACAACAGTGTGCTTGGTGTGGGATGTGGATATAGGCCCATTTGCAGTTCATAAATGTGCAAACACAACATATTAGTGGTTGTTTTGAGAACTGAAAGTCCAATCTTTGGTATACAAACTAGAATCCCTACTCACTGAGCTAATGTGTCTGTCTAAGTTGCACTGCAGCAATTCCACAGAAGGTTGTGTAGGCTTTATAGAAGCCATAGATAGGGATGAAAAGCCAATGAAAACCAATGCCACTTTGGCATCGGTTGGTCAGATCACCCCTAGAGAAATGGATGTGAGGGTTGTATATTTTTAACGTGGATATAGTGACCCCTTGTGGATATGTTTGCGATAGATATTTTTTGCCGATCGGGTTTTGTTTGTTTTGAACATGTATTTAAATAGTGTAATTCAGAAAATTGCAAATAAAACAGACACTACCGGTTTCCAATATTATTTAGTTTATTTGCTTTAAGTAGCATTTAATTTACAACTCATATACACCCGTCCATGCACTCGAGAAAACAAATATTAGAGTGAAATTGAAACTTGAGTATGTACCATGGAGTTTTAACCACGGTATAGACCCTCACAAACACGGCCTAATGTGTCATCTGTTCACGATTGTGCATTATTTATTGTTCAACATTCATTCAGATTACTTCCGCATAAAAATCTGCCTTGTGTTTCTGTAGGAGGGACAGTTTGAAAAATGCAACCAAAGCAGGTTAATACTGACGAAAGTATAACATTATACTAAACGTGGAAATGATTTTGTTGTCTACAAA
>JAODVN010000023.1:732888-750705 GCA_025434125.1 Chologaster cornuta
CAGTTTGCCCTCCCTTGAGATCCGTCTCGCGGCCGCAGATCGCCACATGTGCTCCTCTCCTCCACACATCCTCTGTGAGTGAATAGAGGCCAATGCGCTTCTCTGTGTGCGGCCCTGTGGATGCCATACAGTGGCCCTCTCTGTGTTATTGATGCTCTGGCCTTGAACTCAGTGGAGAGCCTATAAATTGTGAGTGTTATGTTGTAGTGACCTTACGGCTACTCCCAGGCCTTTAGGAGGACGGCGTTGAGTTTGATCGGAAGCAGACACTTTAGCCAGCACGTGCGTGTGTGTGTGTCCGTGCGTGTGTGTGTGTGTGTGTTGGATGCTGACAAGACCTACGGTTTAAAGTGCCGTTACCGTAGCATCGTGTGAGAACTACTGGAGGAAATCCAGTAGCCCCAATTAAAGTAGATTTTGTAGATGAAGATAAAATGCTCTAGTGCTTTGCTCACAAACAGTCAAATTCACTTTGAAGGGGAAATTCACACATTCCGAGATACACTGACAGATTATATTGTCAGCCCATCTCGGAGCTCCTCAGGGCAAGTGTTTTCTTTGTGTCTTTACGGTGGATCAGGAAGGAATGCTTAGTAAGATTCCTCCTGTGCCCCTGTTGCTTTCAGGTTATTGTCCACATCTCCCATCCCCTTCCCCTGGCAGCCCCCCGAGGAATGCTTCAGACAATGCCATCAGGCTCGTCTCATTGAAAACGAGGTGTTTGAAATGACTTGTTTGATTTGCAATTAGTTCCTCTGCCATTTGGTGAGCCGACATATCAGCCGCATCACTCACGTTCCCCCCTGACAGGCGAATGGAGGCATCCGTCATGTCAGTCTGATGCATTGTGGGTGTTAGCAGAAGATGAGCTGCGTGTCTGACGGGGGCTTTACACTGACACAGGGAGCCGGGAGGGGTTCTTGATGTGGCTTCATGTCTCGGGTCACAATGACTGGAGTAGAGTCAGGGACTGGTGGTTCCCAGGCTCCCTTTAACAGGAAGTGGGGCCTTCTGACCCCGCTGCCGTGCACATCCTGTGCATATGTGAGTTTCAAGAAGCTCACAGTGCATCGGTTGGCCTCGACATGCCCTGCAGCTCTCAGCCCAACCAAGAAATTGCTCGATGATATGACTTCTTTTATAAACTGTTAAAAAAGCATAGTCCAGCATCTTGCATCGTGCCTACCGTGTAATCAAATTACCTTCTTATCTTATTTGTTATCTTATCTTAAAGTATTTCCCCCACATATTGACAATGGTATCAGATGCTAACATCTAGGTCAGGCTCTACTTATTATCACGAGTCTTTGTCCTGTCCTGACCGCACAGTCGCATCACCGCCACTGTGTGGTGTACGGTTTTCATCAGTTATCGCCAGAACTATGAACTTCACAGACACCCACCGACACATCCCTGCTTTATAAGCATTGTTGAGACATCCCTACATTGTGTAATGAGACAATAGGACCCAGCTGTGATTTGTGTATTATTAGTCCTGTAAAGAGATAAGGGTAAGATTGCCTGCAAAGCCTCATGTCCAGGCCCTTTATCAACACGTGGGAGGCATGCAGTCAGGCCTGGTTGGAATAAATGAGGTTTTGCCTCAACAACCCGGTTAGCTCTGGCTTCCGTTTGACTCTGCCACGACACTCAGTCTGGAGAGCTTGAACGTCGTCGTGCTTCTGTCTGGTACACCTAGTGCGTGGGCACTGGCCAATCAGCGTTGCACTGGTAGTTGGGGCGTGGTTTAGGGTGACAACAGTGACTTGAAGACAACAATGGCTTACAGGTTCGTCCAATCACCCGCCAAGTTTTTTTATTGAAGGCGAAAATACATCTGGCCATACATTTGGCGAGTCATGCTAGGTTAGCTCTACCTACTGTCTTTCTCTCCTCTAGAAGAGAAAGGGAGTATGTACACATGTTTTAACAGCAGCAGGAAAAGAGGCACACCTTTCCATGAGCACACTTTTCCACAGACACATGGGAACATGGAGAGCATGCAGCCATCACTGCCCATATACTGTAGGTTAATAGCTAAAGGAGGAATGGCAGACTTGTGGCTGTTTGCTTTGGCGTTTTTGAGATGTTTGAGAGAAAAGGGCCACACCCTCGCCATCTAATCATTCTCTAGAACGTTACGAGTGACTGTGGTTGAGATAACAGCTCGTCTGACATTTTTCTTTTTTTGTAGCTTATCACACTGAAACTTTGCCAGTGTACTATAAACACATGTTAGTCTCTTGTGACTACAGGCATGTTAGCGTATAAACTGGCTTTGGTGAATCCTTGTTACAGTTTTTTTCAATTAGGCTATTTTAAACACTGCTATTAATGGAATGAGTTTTCATAATGTAACATCAGTTGAACCATTAACCATATGGATCCTTGATAGGCTGTGTAGTCTCATTGTATGCTGTCACACGATTGTCATTTTTGTACTATTACAGTGTAATTGGGCCAACTTTGAAAATGGAAGAAGGCCGCTCCTTAAAATTTTGATTTCAAAGTTTGCCAAAGGTCTGGTTCAGTTTAGGTGGTGGGGTTTGGTCTGATGGAGAATGCTTTGAAAGACCTCTTCCCTGCATGGGATTCATGCAATGTGGTTATGGGCATATGCTTTGCTATTCCAAAAATGCCAGGGATCATTTTTTCCCCCTCTTGATCTCTCTACATCTTGGACAAATAACTGCAAAGTGCGAAACCTACGTCTGCATTTACCATTGCCTTTGTTGTAATAATTACATGCGCGCTTGGCTTAACTGTGTTCTCGCTAGCATACCGCATTTTCCTGTGGCAATGTCTGTGCACAATCCTCCTAGCCAGGGACTTATTAGCATTTCTATTCTACGGCCCAACCGCTACAGAGGTAAGGAGTGCATAACCTGGACACCCAGTTTATGTTCGTTTTGTTAGCCATATTCATATTTTTTGTGAGCGCAGGCTAATTGTCCTAATGTTCTTCTCATGGTTAATATTCATGCGATGGGGGTGCACTTAACAGCTCCCCAAACAGCCCCCATTGTCTGTCATGGGCACCATTGTTGAAGGTAAGGTAGTTTAAACAGGGACTATCTCCAACACACACCCGTTTAGAAGTGATCACAATGTTTACATTGGTCTCACACTTCGCCCAACACTACCTGCAATAGATCACTCCCCCAACTGTCCCCACAGCACCCAGTCTTTTACCCCCACCCCCTTCTCTCTCTGTGTGTGTGTCTCTCTCTCTATCCTACTACCAAGGGTTACTGTTGCCAGGTTACAGCCTAGGCCTGTTGGGCCGTATAAGCTCAGGATAGAAATACTGGCTGTTTGGGTCACTGCCCCCCTCTCCCCCCTCATCCACACAAAAGAGGTTCTGACTACTTTAGCTCTTTTATATGGGCCACAAAACACCTCCCCCCTGCACCCCCTCCCCGATATGGTAAGAAAAGGCCAGGCCGAGGAGAGTGGAGCAGAGCTGAGAAGAAGCTGTTGGGTGAAGGGGCGGGGATGGGATCTTGTTGCCAGTATGGTGTCAGTACAGGCCCTCACAAAGGACTGCAGCTAGTTTCTGCTTGTGTTGGGTGTTTCAGGAGAGAACAGGGTGGGAGAGCTGGTCCCCAGAAAGACACTTTTTCCCAGACCTTTCAGTTAGAGCTTCCCCGATGTTCACATGTTATAAAAGCAGAAGCCAAACAAAAGCATGTAAATCGACGCATATTTCTCCGTTGTCGTCACTGATGATTATGTCTGGGAAATGGCTCTGGCTTACATGGAGGTAGGAAGTCCTCTGAGATGGAGGGTTTCCTCTATTACTTGTTGCGTTGCGGAGCGTGACTGTGTATGAACCGTGTCAGAGATTACAGCCTTTGTGTCCACAGGTGAGCTGACCTGTGACCTCTGCTCGAGTAGCTACTATTGTGTATGTAAGGATGAGCTCAGGTTTCCCAGAGGCCAGGAAAAGTGGCTTTGTGTTACACAAGCAGAGTAGGTGGCAGTTTTCACACATAAATCAAAGCGCATATAAATCAGGAAAACGTCAGAGTGGAGCATTTAGGAAGAGCGCAGGAGAAAAAGCAAATAGGCCTTTTTCAGATGTATTATTTCACATGTATTTGCCATACTTGTCTGTTGTCAATATTGCTCTCTCACTTCATGTTGTTTTTGTAATTTTCTCAGTGGGTCGCCACCTATTCATAATGCAATCCCTCCGCAGAAGCTGGTTGTAAGTCTCGGCTCCTGTTTTGGTGTGCTGTGATTGCTGCATGCACGATGTGTTTGCTTTGCAGTGATGCAGTGGTGACTTGACCTAACGCTCCACAAGCTCTCTGGAGAGCAACTCTTAATGCATGCGTTTGTGAAGGAATGTGTGCTGTCATCTTGGTATGTGTGCGTGTGTGCGCTCTGGTCCCTCTGAGCAGAATAGCTGGTTTGTTCTAGCGTGTAAGCCTGGCATATCAGGGAGAATGCCACAGACGCCACAGAGTGGCAGCTGGCAGATGTGGACAGATGCTCGGTGCCAGGGGCCCACAGCTGGCGTCAGCCCTCAATCCGTGAGGGCTGACGCCAGCCCCCCGCCTCCTCCACAGCCCTTACGTGCCCATCCAATGAGCTGTCTTCCTGGAAGGTCACAGCGCTGGCTAAATGCGACACAGGGGTCGATTGCGACATCGACAACAGCAACAGATCCACACACCTGCTCCCCACACCCGCCCACGAACAAGGCCGGCCCCTTGGCAACGGCGCAGGCCCCCGCTGTACAATAGCGAGGCGGAGGAAGGAATCTGCAAGGTTGTCAAGTGTTTGATAAGGCAGACCTCAGGTGCTAAGTTTTGTGTCTCTCACACTCTCCCCACTGATAGCAGAGTGACTGGTGTGCGATGGGAGTAGCAGCTCAGGTCTAGACAGAGGAATGTGTGTTTTGGCTGCTTTAACCGGTGTGTGTTTGTAACGGAGGACAAATAATTTGTCCAGCATTCCTTCCCTGGGCTATTCTCATACACTTGCAAGCACACACACACACACACACATACAAACACACACCATAAACACGGTTGTAACTTGTGTTTTTTTTTTTTTCTCCACATATTTTTAAATTGCACACATCTAATACTGTAGTAGATTGACACATTCCTTATTTTAGTACCTGGCTGGCATTCATTCAAACTTAAACACACACATACACACACACACATGTTTGCTGTAAATGATTCCCTTTCTCCACGACGAGATGTGATGGCCTTCGGAGAACAACAGGTTGTAAAGATCTGGGCCCTTTGGCAGTTTTCAAGCGGGCTGCCGCTACAGAATTGCCCCAGAGGAGCGTGCTGGTCAGGCTGACCAAGCAGTCTCTCCACGGTCCTCTTTGTGCCACAGCTCCGTTTCATTTTTTGGTGCCACCCTAGATTCCAGACATAGTTAATTTGCCTTTAAATAAACCCAGCCAAGCCATGACAAATAGCCAAGGGGTACCGCGGGGCCGAGGAGGGGGTTGGGCGCTGATTGGTCGGGTGTCAGCATTGCTTGTTCGTCTGTGAGGTTGCCGGGGCAACGGGGATCTGGGGTTCAGAGCAAGCAAGGGTGTTTTGAGAGCGGGAGACGAGGGATTACAGGAAATATGACATGACATTCTCTCTCTCTCTCTCTCTCTCTCTCTCTCTCTCTCTCTCTCTCTCTCTCTCCCTGATCCCCCGAGCCCACACCCTCTTCCTTCCCCGCCTCCCCAGCCTGACTGACATTATCATTACAATAACACTGGAGACCTCTGACATCTGACCTCTCTGCATGGGAGGGGGGTCAGGAGGGAAAGCCAAGCCTGCGCACAGGGTGTGTGTGTATGTGTGTGTGTGTGTATGTGTGTGTCGGGGGCTACTGCAGTGGCAAGTTGGGCTCCTCCATTCTGGTGTTCAGAGCCAGCGCGTCCGTGCCCCTATTGAGCCGCCTCGTGTGTGATCACGCGTCACCGAATGTCAACTGTATTTCTGGAGCCTTTGCTCAACTTTACACAGGCCTGCACATTCCTGTGGGTAATGTCTGTGCCTGGCTCTTCTGCTCTGCGCTCTGTGGATCCTCTGTCTCACCATTGTACTTGTAAGATCGGCGGGAAATGAAAAGAATGTAAAATAACAAAGAGAACCTCTTGTGTTTCTATACCAAAGCGGAGCAGCAAAGCAGGCCAGAGTCAATGATCTATGGTTTGCTCTTTCCTGGACCTCATGTCTCTAGTCAAGAGTCACAAACCGCTTCTGAGGTTCCAATGTTTCCACAATAAGGGACAAACTTACCCCCGGTGTGATTTTGGTGTTCCTGTAACAGAATGTGGGCGTAAAGGCATTGTTAAGGCTGCCCAGGGGTATCTCCTCGGTGAAAGAGTAGGGAAGAGTCCCAGGGAAGGACCCAACCATAGCCGGCCATCACGCCCTGTCATCAGCTGCCGAGGGCCTCTTTGAAGAGGGAGCATGTCCCCAGACAGAGGCTCCCAGTGTAGGTGTAGGGTTACAGGCCCGTACCGGCCCCCAAACCATGGTTGAACTCCCATAGGAGCCATGCAGAGACCTATAGAAAACTCTGTATCTCTTATTACCAGCTAGCTTTGAAGTCCGTTTCATCATTTAAAGAGAATACTGTATTGTTCTGTGTTCTGAGTGTTTATTCATGTGTGTATTTTATCTAACATCATTTGTATCTAGCCTCACCTCTGCAGTCCCCATCATTTTCATAGACTAGGCCTAATACTTTGCTGGCAGGCCAAGTTTTCAGGCTGCAGTTGTTGGGTGTGTTCATTTTAACTTATGAGGATAGAAACAGACCTGAAGTGTGGAAAAGCGGTAATAGTGGAGGAATGTTAGCTAACATGGAGAAAGTGAGGCCTTCCAGCTGGAAGCGACACAAGGAGTGGGAATTGGAGAATGTGTTTCCTTCTTTTCTTCCCCGCCCTTCCCACCGTAGACAGACAAAAAGAGAGAGCCTCCATCTGCTTCCAAGCGTATAGCTGTTGTCTGTGTGTGTTTAGTGTCTCTTTCTATCGACAAGACCACTGCATTATTATTATTTATATGTTTGAGGAAACTGCATTTAATGTAGACCCACCTCGGCAATTCCAAGGGTCTCTACTTCTGCCAGGTTATGAGTCAGGCAGCTGTCCTTGCCAAGATGTCATGGCAACCCCAGTTGCCAAAGCCCAGGACATTAAGAACATGGTGGGAATGAGGCTGCTTTGGCAATAACCGCATGGAACATAGGCAGATGCAGTTTCACACAGCACTGCCTACAAACGTATGCTTTTGTGCAGGCCAACGACACACTCACACGTGTGTGTGTGTGTGTATGTGTGTGTGTTTTCTGTTCAGCTGCCGGCCGGGTTATATTGGCTCTATGTGTCAGCACCTGGATCCCTGCTATCACTCCCCATGCCTGAATGGAGCCGTGTGCAAGAGCCAGGTGGTCACCGGAACCCCACAATACACCTGTGTCTGCCAGAGAGGGTTCAGAGGTCAGTGTGTCTTTACCTTTAGAATTTTAGAGGCTCTCCAAGAAAGAAAGAAAGACTCTTTCTTTCTTTCTTTCTTTCTTTCTTTTAAACTAAAACAGCTCACCCTTACATCTCCAGGCCAAGAGTGCTCCCTCATAGACGCCTGTGCCACCAGTCCCTGTGCCAACGGGGCGCGCTGCGCCAATTGGAATAACCAGTTCAACTGCTCCTGCCCACCTGGCTTCCAGGGCAAGAGCTGCCGCAACGACATAGACGAGTGCCGCAGGCCCAGCGCGTGCCTCAACGGGGGCCTCTGCCTGAACACCCAGGGGTCCTTCCGCTGCCAGTGCCAGCCTGGGTACAGCGGGCGTACCTGCGAGGTGTCCACCCTGCCCTGCGCCCCGTCCCAGTGCCTCAACGGGGGCACCTGTCGACAGACCAGCGACCACTCCTATGAATGTGCCTGCCTGCCAGGTAGACCGGCGTTGTTTAATATAATGCAGTCTCTCTCTCTCTCTCTCTCTCTCTCTCTCTCTCTCTCTCTCTCTCACTGACTGATGCGCTCGCGTGCGTATCAGTCAATCGCACACACAGATAGTCACTGTACGGCGGCCATGTTTCCCGATACCTCCAGCGCATCGCTCCCTCACGTCTGATGACGTGCTTTTAGCTGTCAATGGGATTTGTTTTTCTACTCCCCTATTCCAGGTCAGCTTCCCATCTTGCTATTAATAGCAACTGATGGGCGAAGGGGCGTTGCAGGTGGTGATTTAAGGAGGCAGCCTGCATGTACTTGAGAGCGTACACTGCGGGATGAATTTACTTTACGGCCCTTCTGGTTTCCCTCTGGGGAGCTGACAGGAAATGTTTTTTTGCCAGAAAGGAAGTCATTGAAACTAGCGAGAGCTATAAAACAAGCAAACACTGTGGGGAACTTGGACCTCTGGAGCTGGAGGGGGGGTGTGTGTATTGCCAGTGTTGGCAGCGGTGTGCGAACTGTCATGAGAAGATGTAAACGCACACACGCACCCATTAACCTTTCATTGCCTGCTATGCTCACACCGACACACGACTACGACAGTACAACTGTGAGAAAATCAACAGGAGGTTATGAGCAGCTAAGCTTTGTGAAGGAAAGTGGATGTTGACGGTTTAACGCCTAGGTCATGTAAATCAACAGTGTGTTGTGTGCTTATAACTCTCTTCTCTACGTGTTCCATAGGATTTGAGGGGCACAACTGTGAAAATAACGTCGATGACTGCCCAGGCCACAAGTGTATGAACGGAGGGATTTGTGTTGACGGAGTGAACACCTACAACTGCCAGTGTCCTCCAGAATGGACAGGTACAGTTTATGAATGTAATATTTACCACAGAAACCTATACTGACGTATCGTAAGTAGCTGAAGCTAACAAGCTAACCCTCACCACCAGGTCAATACTGTGCCGAGGACGTCAACGAGTGCCTCATGCAGCCAAACGCCTGCCACAACGGCGGCACATGCTTCAACACAATCGGTGAGCACACGTGCGTGTGCGTCAACGGCTGGACCGGGGAGGACTGCAGCGAAAACATCGACGACTGCGCCATCGCCGTCTGCTTCAACGGCGCCACCTGCCACGACCGCGTGGCGTCCTTCTTCTGCGAGTGTCCCGTCGGGAAGACGGGTGAGAGGGCTCAGCCGCGCGCCGGCCGCTCGTCTTTTTCCGTCCGGGTTTGGCGAGCGAGTCAACTGACTTGTTCTCCTCGAACCCCCACCTCAGGTCTGCTGTGCCACCTGGACGACGCGTGCGTCAGCAATCCCTGCAACGAGGGCGCCGTGTGCGACACCAACCCTCTGAACGGCCGCGCCATCTGCACCTGTCCCGCCGGGTTTGTAGGCGGCGCCTGCAACCAGGACATGGATGAGTGCTCCATCGGTGAGGCATTGTTGCTTGTGTTCCGCAAAATTGGCCGTATCACTACGGCTAGCATAGGCTAATGGCCGCCCGGTTTATTCTCCCTAAGGCGCAAACCCTTGCGAGCACTTTGGCAAGTGCGTCAACACAGAGGGCTCCTTTCAGTGTCAGTGCGGACGAGGCTATGCCGGCCCTCGCTGCGAGATCGACATCAACGAGTGCCACTCCATGCCCTGCCAGAACGACGCCACTTGCCTGGACCGCATCGGGGAGTTCACCTGCATCTGCATGCCAGGTAGGCCTTGCTAAGACGGCACTGGGACGTTAACAGCTAAGCTAAGCCGAGCTAAGCAAACAACACTTTCTAAAGAAGCGGTGTCAATAGCGTTAGCGTATCTGTCTATACGGGGTGTTAACTAAGAGCCCAGTTCTGGTCTCGGTGGTCATTGGCATAAAAAAAAAGAAAAAAGAAAGAAAAAAGAAGCCGGTGAAGCCGGTGAAGCTCACACGCACAGTCCTACATGCATCCTGGGGTTTGGGGGACTATACAAATTGGAGCTGGGAGGTTTGGTCTATAGGACTGGATGGGAGAGAGGGCGAGTGCCTAAGGGGGAGGAGTGTGCTGTGAATACTAATGAGCCGCGGAGTGGTGGGAATGAAGCAGAACAATAGGGTCCCTCTGTGCTCCACTTTGCACCCCTCGTACACACAGAGAGGGAAAGAGGCCTTTTCCCAGACCCCACCACCACCACCACCACCCCCCCGCCACCTCCCAATTCCCCTCTGTTTCCACAGACGGGGTCCCCTTCCTCTGCGCCCTCCTCATCGTCGGCCAGCGCGGCCCAAGCTCGCGCCGCGCGGCCGTTCGTTCGACGCATTCCTCCGCCAGCCTTCCGCCAGCCCCTCACGGGTGCCGCTCACGGTCCACACGTCGCTTCACCCCTTCGCTCCGCCGCATGCTAGCGCTGAATGTACGTTAGCGCGCCGTCCGCTCTGCGGGGGACGGCAGGGCGTGGCCGGTGTTAACGCAGCGAGCCGAGGGCTGCCGGCTGTAAGCCACATTCAAGTTCCCATCGCAGGGGAGGAGGAGGGGATAAAGAAAGGGTTTCTCTTCGCCCTGTGGCTCGGCACAGAACGCTGATTGAAAACGCGTAGAGGCCTCCTGTGACAAAGAGAGGAGTTTCCCACAGCCAGCCAGCCAGCCACCCCACACACACACACACACACACACACACACACAACTCAAAATAGACAGCCTGATCCAACGCGATGCTCACTTGTACCTCTGTTTGGCACTGATGTGTGTGTGTGTGTGTGTGTGTGTGTGTTGCTGTTGTTTTTCCCAGGCTACATGGGGACCTACTGTGAGGTGGACGTGGACGACTGCGAGAGCAACCCCTGCGTGAACGACGGCGTCTGCCGGGACATGGTCAACGGCTTCACGTGCACCTGCCAGCCAGGTACGCATGTCGGCCTTGAACTCTATGTGAGCGGTTAAATGTCCCCGCCTCACCCAAACCACCAACCCTGCTCCTGGCTGCCGGCTGCATAGAGCCACCACTTGTAAAAGGAGGAAGAAGGGGAGAGAGGGCTCCATAGACTGCCTGCCTGTCCTGTGGCTCGAACAAAGACACCATTGTGACCCCCCGCTCCCCTCCTCTCTCCTGGTGGAATGTGGAAAGGACAGCAGTCTCACTCACCCTCTTCTGGTGGTGGTGGTGGGATGGTGTGTGTGTGTGTGTGTGTGTGTGGGGGGGGGGGGAACAGCAGCCCTGCTAATGAGATTCTTTTCCAGGTCCGCAATTTACATCTGGGACAGACATGCCCCCACCCCTCCTAAGAGCCAACCCCCATCTAGCTATTGAGCCTGCAGAGCTGGTGCAGGAAGGGAAAAAAAAAGAAAACAATCCCACCATCAGCCTCCTCTTCTGTAACCCTTCCCCCCACAGCTCAAGCACCAACACACAGCCCGGTCCTCACACTGTTAATCAACAGAGCCAACGCCACCAAACCCCCCCCCCCCCCCCCCCTACAATCTGGACACGCTGCCCACTAATCTGAAGCGCTGCCTGTTTCGTACCCCTGGAATATTCCCACAGGACCCGGCGATGCAGATCCTCATTCATGTCTAGCGATCGTAGTTGTGTAGTATCGTTGGCTCAAAGTGCTCCAGGCATTTGACCGCCAGCTCCCTGCGTGAGTAAGAGCCACGACAAGAGAATGTGTGAAATTCCTCCTGTTCCCCTACACATTCCGCCGTACTCCGTGTCACCACGTGTATATGTATATTCCATGCCCAGGGGCCGAGGAGAACTGCACTCGCGATATGTTACAGATAGCAATGAAGCGAGTCGCAATTGTGCGCCGTTATCACTCAACGCCGTCCCAGCCGAGACGCCCTCCAACCCGACCGCGGGCCAGACACCGACCTCTCCCCGCGAGTCTTCCACCTGACCCCTGACCCCCACCCTCTCTGTGTGCCCACCTCAGGGTTCACCGGCACCATGTGTCAGGTGGACATAGACGAGTGTGCCAGCACGCCCTGCCAGAACGGAGCCAAGTGCTACGACCGCCCCAACGGCTACGAGTGCCGCTGCGCTGAAGGTAAGGGACGCTTGTCGTGCGTGCGTGCGTGCGTGTGCGTGCGTGTGTGTGTGTGTATTTTCACAGGGGGGGTCAGAAACAGGGTCTTCGGGTGAGAAGCATGCGCCTGTTTGGACGAGGGTACGGTCTCAGTGAAGGTTCAGGCTTGTGCTTCTTTAAATTGGGGATGGGGCTGTGTGGGGGAAGGGGGGGGGGGTCAGCAGGTTCTCTGGGTGTCTGCCGGCTGACTCAAGGCCCCTAATCCCCCGCCACCTCAGGATCACAGGGTCACCCGGGACCAGCAGATGCTCTAGGAGGCAGCCCCGGTGAAGACCCCGACATCTGTTCATCCCCTTACGTCACGATACGTGCCCTTTAAGTGTCGGCCCAGCAGTGCGCCCAGGCTGGTTTGTTAACGGGAGGTAGCCTGCGTGGATCCCCTGGCCTCGAGTGTGCGTTTAAAGCGCTCTGCGTTTGTTCGGCCTTGTGCCTATGGGGGGAGCCTGCTTCTTTGTTTTCAGGGGGGCCAGCTGCTCTGCATTCCCCGCGTCTGTGGGCCGGGGGCCCCCTCTGTTGACTGAAGTGGCCTTGGTTGACGCGGCGAGGTCCATTGTTCCCCGCGCCGCACAGAACAAAGGCAGTACTGGGAGGCCGTGCAGGCCCCTTTCTCTGCTTCTCTGCCCAGCCCAGCAATGCACGACACACACGCACACACACACACTGTCATCAAGGAAACCACAGAGGCCAGTAAGACCAGACTGTAGATGCTTTCTCAAAGAGAGAGGGAAATTGACAGAGGAAATTCGAAGAGAAGAAAAGGGAAGTTGGAAAAGGAGAGCGGTGAAAAGGGAATAAATAGATGTGAGGGCAGAATCGTTAAAAGGGGGATTAGGGTTGAAACAAAGTTTGTTTTAGGTGGATCGCATTCAGAGCTCCGGTCTGTTGCTAACCCAAGAGAAACAAGTGTCTCACATGAGTCTCACCAGCGCCCCTCTATCCCCCTCTAGGCTACGAAGGTACCTTATGCGAGAGCAACATCAACAACTGCCAGCCTGACCCTTGCCACCACGGCACATGCGTAGACGGCATTGCCAGCTACACCTGCAACTGTGACGCTGGCTACACTGGCTACCGATGCGAGAACCAGCTCAACGAGTGCCACAGCAACCCGTGTCAGAACGGGGGCAAGTGTGTCGACCTCGTCAACAAGTTCATCTGCCAGTGCCAACATGGAACATCGGGTAAGAAGACAAATGCTTCAAACCTCACAGATAGTGAATTATTGAATGGGAACATCTGTGGGCTGATTACAGTACATACTTAGCGAGGTGTAAAGGGCCCTAAATGTGACGTTCTCATATCTTCATATGCGTGTACTCGCTTGAGATGTATGCTAATGCCCGTTGTCCCAACAGGCACCAACTGTGAGATCAATTATGATGACTGTTCCAGTAACCCCTGCGACTACGGTGTCTGTAAGGATGGCATCAACCGCTACGACTGCGTGTGCAAACCTGGCTTCACCGGTAAACTATCCCAACGTCCTGCGCAACGCGCACAACTGAGACAAGCGAGTCTTGTTGTCCGTGGGTATCTTTTCACGTCACGCATCGCTCAGCTGGCGTATCTTCCCCGCAGGTGCCAAGTGTAACACGGAGATAGACGAATGTGCATCGAGTCCGTGCAGAAACGGCGGGACGTGCGTTGACGAGGAGAACGGCTTCCACTGCATGTGTCCGGAGGGATTCAAGCCTCCGTACTGTTACTCCCAGGTGGATGAGTGTGGCAGCAGTCCATGCGCCCACGGCGTATGCAGGGACGACATTAACGGGTAAATATTGAAGTACTTTCAGTACTGCTTTTCATGGCTACAAACTATTTTACATGAAGACGACACGCTGTGCTGTCTCACCGTCTTTCGTCGATGCTCTGTCCTCAGGTACCGCTGTGACTGTGAACCCGGGTGGGTGGGCAAGAACTGCGACCTGGACAGAAATGACTGTCTGCCCAGTCCGTGCCAGAACGCTGGCACCTGCATCGACCAGCTCAACGGATTCACTTGCAAGTGTCGCCAGGGATTCAGAGGCGAGTTGCACAGGAGGTTATAAATATGTCTGTGGCTATGGCAAGCACACACAAACTAAATGTATGTACACTGTAATTCGATGAAAAGGGTTTGAGGGTAAGATTTCACAATAGCAATAACTCAATTTCCAGATACAAATATGTTATCTGGCTGGTTTTACATAGTTATTTCAAGCTCTTTTGGCTCTGTAGTGCATACAACAGTGTCACATCTCCCTCTACTGGAATCAGATGGTAACTGCAGATAATCTCAGCTATTTCCCGAGATTTTAACCCCGTGTTTACCGCAGCTGCTTATCGAAAGTTGTGCAGCGCGGCGCAATGTAACAGTCCCTCTCGTCACAGGAAACCTGTGCCATGTGAACATCGACGAGTGTGCCTCCAGCCCGTGCCTGAACAAAGGCACATGCGTGGACGGCGTGGCCAGTTTCACCTGCATATGCGAGCTGCCGTACAGCGGCGCCACCTGCGCTGACGTCCTCGCCCCCTGTTCCCCTAACCCCTGCGCCAACAACGCCGTCTGCACACACACGCCTGACTACCTGGGCTACCAGTGCACCTGCCAGTCAGGGTGGCAAGGTGGGTGAACGCCTGATGTCTACACACTCGGCCCAAGGACCGGTTCACCGTTCTACGCAAGCAGGGAGGGTTGGATGCGTGTCGCAGCCCCCGTTAACAGGACGCTGCGCTTCCTCTCCCCAGGCCAGCTGTGCAACGCTGACTTGAACGAGTGCATCGCCAACCCCTGCAAGGACCGCGGCACCTGCGTCAACACGCTGGGGAACTTTGTGTGCTCCTGCAGGGCGGGTTACACCGGGCCCACCTGCGAAACGGACGTCAACGACTGCTCCCCCAGTGAGTGGAGTCCTGTCCCGCGTCCTGCGTCCAGAGCCAGCGAGTGTAACCGTGTCTTCTCTCCCTCCCTCCCTCCCTCCCTCCCTCTCACAGACCCCTGCCTCAGCGGAGGCTCCTGTTCGGACGGGGTCAACTCCTTCCACTGCAGCTGCCTACCGGGCTTCACGGGGCCCCGCTGCGGCGTGGAGGTCAACGAGTGCCGGAGCACGCCGTGCAAGAACGGAGGCACCTGCGCCGACTACGTCAACTCCTACACGTGCTCCTGCAGGCCCGGCTTCACGGGAATGCACTGCGAGACCAACATCCCCGACTGCACGGAGAGGTGGGTCACACAAACACGTTTGTCACCGTTGTTAAAGGTGGGGGTGACTGTAAGCCAACAAATAAAATTCAGCTGCCCGGGATTAGATGATCCGGCGTCCTTACACAGCCCAGGCTTTGAAACACAAACAAAACACACAGTATACTCGCCTAAGTGCATTTCTACTTTGAGGGGCGGAGCGTCTGAGCTTCAGCCAGCACCAAGTAGTCACGTCAGCAGAGCAGGGCTGTAGAGTCAGGACCTCGGGCACCGTGCTGCAGCAGGTTGAAATGAGAGCTGCTTCCACGTCGAACGGCCTGTGTGAAAGCAATGTGGTGGTCCGCAGCTCCTGCTTCAACGGGGGCACGTGCACAGACAAGATCAACGGCTACTCGTGCGCGTGCCGCTCAGGGTTCACGGGCTCCCACTGCCAGTACGAGGTGAACGAGTGCGACTCCCAGCCCTGCCTCAACGGCGCCCTCTGCCAGGACGCACTGGAGACCTACCGCTGCTCCTGCCCCAGAGGCTTCACCGGCAACCGTTGCCAGGTACTCGCACACACACACAGACGCATGAAAAATTCCCAAAAAAGCTGCATGAATCAATGCTCCACGGTGTGGTGTCATGGCAACAGGTGTTACTGCTTGAGTGTTTGCCAACCGTAAACGTTTCTCCGCCTGTTCCTTCCTGTCTAGTCTCCAGTGGATTGGTGCAGGCGCTCTTCTCCCTGCCAGAACGGAGGCCGCTGCCGCCAGAAGGATTCCTCGTTCACCTGCGAATGCTCCGGAGGGTGGTCCGGCCGCCATTGTGACATTCCCAGGGTCTCCTGCGAGACCGCCGCTCGCCAGAGAGGTTGGTCTCCCGTCTACCCACGTGGCTTTGTGTAGTTGTTTGTGTACTCATGATGTCCTCTCTCGCTGGAGAACTACCTTTCATGTGGTCGTATGACGCTGTGTGGAAAAGAAAGTCGACACAACATATCTCCTGATTTACAGTGATCTAACGTAGATATTCTGTTTTAATGGCAGGACGTGGTGAAGATTGCAACCTATCTCAGATCACCGAAACAGCTTGCTGATGTTTCCGTCCTTGTTTTGGTTGTGTCACCAGGTCTGCAGACAGACGAGCTCTGTCACCATGGCGGCCACTGTGTCAACACAGGGAGCAGCCACTACTGCAAGTGCCCGGCCGACTACACCGGGAGCTACTGCGAAAGCCAAGTGGATCACTGTGAGAACAAACCCTGCCGCAATGGCGCCACCTGCAGGGGCTACGTGGGAGGATACCAGTGTGACGTGCGTCAAGCGCATTTTGATCCAAGGATTGCTCTGCTGCGTGTGTATGTTAGCTATAATCCGTACCATGCGGTGTCATTGCAGTGCATGCCAGGCTACACTGGCGAGAGCTGTGAGAATGAGATCAACGAGTGCCAGTCGCACCCTTGCCAGAACGGAGGCACCTGCATCGACCTGGTGGGCCACTACATCTGCTCCTGCCCGCCCGGCACCCTCGGTATGCCCGCTGAGAAATAATCCAGAGCCGTACAACGTTTTCCGATGCATTCAGACCCAACTAGACAACATAAAATGTATATTGCTGGTGGTTAACACATACCCCCCCCCCCCCCCCCCCCCCCTTGCTCTAAGGCGTGCTGTGTGAGATCAACGAGGACGACTGCGCTTTCGTCGTGGGGTCGCGGGGCTTCCCTCCCAAATGCCTGAACAACGGCACGTGCGTGGACAGAGTGGGTGGCCACCGCTGCAACTGTCCGCCCGGCTTCACCGGGGAGCGGTGCGAGGGCGACATCAACGAGTGCCTGTCCAACCCCTGCAGCTTTTCCAGCAGCCTGGACTGCATCCAGCTGCCCAACGACTACCAATGCGTCTGCAAGCCCGGCTACACAGGTTAGCTACCAGTGCGTCTGCAAGCCCGGCTACACAGGTTAGCTACCATTGCGTCTGCAAAATCAGCTAGAATGCTGGTGGATACCAGTTCAAATAGGACGTATGCAGAGCCATGTAAAGAGAGAGTCTCCGTTAACTCTAAATTATATTGCAACTGTGAATCGTGCATTTATTGACTACTAATTTCCCACAAATTAAGTTATATATTTGTAAATATCGAATTGCCCACCAAGCACGTCTAGAACTGGTTTGCATGTCCATGTCCATTTAACCGTTTGAAAATTTGAACTTCCGTTGGCACAACTCTCTCTTTCCATGGCTCTGGACGTACGCTGTTACTGTAAGATGGCCGCTGATTGGACAGTTGTGCTTTAATAAGTTGCCAAACGCATCGCATTGAGGGGTTCCATAGCGATACTAGAGGCCAGAGGCTGCTGCTAGCTGCACACACTGGCTAGCCCGGTTGCAGTGTGCTAACGCTAGCGATGTGTGGTGGTGGTTGTTAGGTCGGAGGTGCCAGAACCACTTCAGTGTGTGCGAGTCTCAGCCCTGCCAGAACGGAGGGGCATGTTCAGTGTCTGGAGGCTCATCGCTGGGGTACTCCTGCACCTGTCAGCTGGTAAGCACAATGTTGTGTGTGTCTGTGTGTTGACTATTAGTGTTGCTTACAGTTTCCTGTGCTGAGTGTGTGTGTGTGTGTGTGTGTGTGTGTGTGTGTGTGTGTGTGTGTGTGT